>VJMH01001054.1:22649-55611 GCA_009835185.1 Aphanomyces stellatus
GCTGCGCGTAAAAGAGCCGGTCGTCCAAGAGACTCTCGAGCGACCGACCGCGGAACGAGTCGAGAAAGGGTGCGCCGACCGCCGCGACGTCAATGTAGAGCGCGACCGCGAGGATCGGCTCGTCGGTCCATCGCACGCGCCGAATGAACGGACCCACACCCATTAGCACGTCGCCCGTCGCTTTGAGGACCGCGGGAAACTGAATCGTCGACGACGGTTCGATAATCGGACCGAGCGCGGACGTGGCGACGGCGTCATCCGGGGGCACGTCTGTCGTGTCCAACGTATCCTGGGAGAAGCGCCACAAGTTGTGCCGATCGCGATCTGTCGAGATGTTGACGCACGCTTGGTCGAGGGACGCCCCCCACTCTTTGACGAGCGTGTCGACCCACCGATCGCGGTCGACTTCGGTGTCCGCCGCAAAGAGCATCTTTTCGTCGCGGACGCGGACTTCAAACCCATTGGGCTTGGGGGCTTCGAAGAGTCGAATGGAAATATCTGCTTGATGATGAGAAAGGACGAGGGGGAGAAAAGGACAAGCCCTACCGCCGGTCGTGCCACTGCCGCAGAGGCGGTAGAGTTCGCCCCGTCGGGCGCCGCGGTGGTTGAACACACTGAGGTTCTCGCTATCCAAATAAACTTGCCGAATCTTCCATGTGTGGAACGTCCGATCGCGCTTCAGAAGCTTGCCATGGAGGAGCGCCGTCATGTTGGGCAGGGAAATCGCAACAATCCCAACACGTGAGTTGCAGATACCAGATTTTGTTTTCGTGAGGGAATTGAATGATTGGATATTTGTATGCAAGTATTGTGCTGTTGTTGTGAAATTGTGAGAGGCAAGCCCAATCGGTCAGAAAAAATGTCGGGCACAGAGTCGGAACACCAATCAGAGACCAGTATTTCGATAAAGTAAAGTTGTATCGTAGTGTGCCCAATCCGGTCGGAACACCAATCAAAAGTGAGGACTCTCATATACGACTCGGTGATTGGCTAATATTTGTCCATCTCTTCCGGAACGACTTTTTCGTGCTATTCATCGAAATTTACAAATTTTACCCGAAAAAACAATACATGCATTCTACAAAATTTGAGTTGCAACAGCGAATTTGCAGCAAGGCTTGGCATGCACCAAGGACCACGACGAAGAAGAGCACCACCATGCCAAGCGTCTAATTGTTGTCAGTTCCTCGTTTACATCATCGCACGCCCTCTCCACAAGGTCACCAACAATGGCGCTCCCCGGTTCACCGCCCCCCGCGTCTTGCATCATGTCCGAGTCGAGGTTAGTACCACATCCTTCCATCGAGAGGGTCGACTGCGACCGACCTTCTCGGAGCAACATGGTGGAGAAATGATCACAAGGCGCGCAGGCACACCGCATTTAAAATACAAAACACAGACCCTTCTCTACCTCGTCCATCGAGGCGGACGCTCTCTCTCTCGGCTATCCCCGCGGCTGTTTCGATTGTTGTCCCTATGCGATGACGTTGTTGGAGCGCGATCCTTTTTTCTTCTCATACCGGTGGGAATTGTTGCGATCGTTGTTGCCACGGTCATTGTTGCCGCGGTCATTGTTGCCGCGGTCGTTGTTCCCGCGGTCGTTGTTGCCGCGGTCAGTGTTGCCGCGGTCGTTGTTCCCGCGGTCGTTGTTGCCGCGGTCAGTGTTGCCGCGGTCTGGGCGGTCCCGGCCCCCGGAACTCGGTGGGCGAGCGTCGTTGTTGCCCGACGACCGCGACGACTCGTTTCGTGGTTCGTTCCGTGCGTCGCTGCCACCTTGCTTGCGTTGTTCCTGCCGCTTGCGCTTCTCTTCGCTGAGCCGCGCCTCGTTGGCTTCGACAATCTTGTCGACTTTGCGCACCTTGGACGCCGAGTCTTTGCTGTCGTCCGTGCCCTCGCGCTCCCGCTTGCCTTTGGTCTTCTCCAACAGCTGACTCCTCAAGTTGGCTTCGACCAGCTGCGCGGGCGACCGCGCCACGCGCGCGCCGCCCTCGCCCTTGTCCCGTCCAGTGCTGCCACTGCTACTCGTTTCCCCTTTGCTTTCGCCCTTGTCGGTCCGACTGCGCTTCTCGCCCGTCGTCGCCACGGGGGGTTTGCTCTCGTCCGTCTTCTTCTCGCGGGACCGGCCGCGCTCGTCCTTCTTGCTTGATGTTTTGTCCTCCTTGACGCGGTCTCGCGACCGCCGATCGCTGCGCGACGACGGTTTGCCGCTGCTGCTATTCGAGGGCGACGCTGCCGGCGCTGGTGCTTTCTTCTCGGGCGCGGCGCCGCCTTCAAATGTATTCATGCGGCGCTTGAGCAGCGCCGAATAACTCGTCGCCATGAGCTTCAAGTCCTTTCGCTCGTCCTTCATGAGCGTTTCCACGACCCCGTACAACCGGTCGGACGTCGTTCGCGTCGTGGGGAAGACGTCGATGATCTTGGTCAACAGGACCAGCGAGTTGCGCGTCGGCATGTAGTCGCCGGCCGCGAGCGTGTGCATGTATACCTTTTCCAGGTGGTTTTGCCACTTGATGTAAAGGTTCTTGTACTTGGTGTAGGGCAAAATGTTAGTCGGATCGGTCAACGAGAGGCTAAAGCCCGCGCGCTTGCCCTCGTCGTTGTACTCGGCGTCGTATTGGTACCACCGACTGAGGAGATGGAACGTTTCGCGGAGAAAGATGCCAAAGTTGGACGCCTCTCGCTCGGTCGTGCAGAGCACCAAGCCCGACAAATTGAGCGTCACCTTTTGGTAGTACTGGAGCGTGCTCAAGTTGGGCGTCGAAATCGAGTGCAGGTGGTGCATGAATTTTGCACAAAAGAGCGCGTCTTCGGGCGAGAGCAGCGCGCGCGGGACGATGCATTTTTGCAGCACTTCTTGGACCGTCCCGTCTTTTTCGACGCCAAAGTACCGGTCCTTGAACTCTTCGAGCCGCGCAAACACGAGTCGTCGGTGGGCGACCTGGTCCTTCTTTTCGTTGACCAAGTTGTCGATCACGGCCATGAGTCGGTCCTTGGCCTTCTTGCGCTCCGACGACGTCATCGTCGTTGTGGAAGTCTGTCGGGGCGACCACGGTCAGATCACGAATTCTACACGACGAGTGTACCGACGACGACGTTTCCTTCAATTCGTTCTTGGCTTTCTGGATCTCGGCGTCGTATTGCGCGTGCGGGACGTAAATGTCGTACAACGTGAGCCCCCAAAACGTCGCAAAGAGTTCTTTCGACATCCCGACAAACGGGTTCTCGTTGGCCGTGACGAATGCGCCTTCAATGTCGGCCAGCAGCGCGTCGCCATACATAAACCATTTGCCTGGCTCGTCGTTCGACATGTTCCCGCTCCCGCCCGCATGCACACTGCGCGTCACTACGTCGATGGTATTGCATCAAAAACATACCCACACGTGGTTTTGTACCTTTCCGAAGCAACGGATCGTGTGCGCGCATGGCCGGTCGAATGAGCAGCATTGCAATTTCTTCTGGGAGATGGTAGTCGTGGATCAATTGACTCAGTGATGGCAGCGGCGCAATGTACGACGTCGGTTCGGCGGCCGCGTTCAAAAACGCCAGCAGTTGATTGAGCGTGCGCTGGGCCATGTCGTAGCCCGACCCGAGAAGCTTGAGATGTTTGGCGCCCGTGTCGTCGTCGAATTCGATCTGCGACCGCATTTGACCAATCACGATCGCCAGCGGCCACGCGAGGTTTTGTTTCACGAGCGTATTGCGTAAACACGGGACCGCCCGCTTGTTGTTGACTTTCGGGTCGGGCGTTTCGTACCCGAGGTTGGGTCCGCCGGCGAGCGCCTCCAATTGCGTCTGGGAAATGTCTTCGAGCGCCAAGCACGAGCCTATATGATTTGCGTCAACATCGCCGTCCAGAATCAATTCCACGTACCCATTTTCGTGAGCAATTCACTTAGCACAATCAATTCACCGCTCTCCCATTGGCTCAGCCGCTGAAACAAAAACGAGAGGAGCGCGCCGAGCTCGACCGTGGGGTACTTGCGGTAAAAACTCCCCGAAAAGCTTGCGAGCGACGAGAGCCAGAGCGAGACGTTCTGCCCGTCTGACTTGAACGTGCTGCGAGGGCGACTCAGTTCGGAAATGAGCACAAACGAGAGCACGTCCATGCCCAGGGGCGAAATGTACTTGACGGATTCGACCACGGGTTGGATCAAATTTTCATACGACTGCAGCTGTTGGAGGATCGTGCGAAACGCCACAAGCGGGTTTGCCAACGCAACGTGGGTCAAGAGGCGGCCCGTGGGTTTGGTGCGGTCGGCGGTCAATCGGCGCATGATTTTCCGCGTCGCTTGGACGGTCTGGGCTTGGATCAGCATCAATTCTGGCGTGCTCTTGTACTGGTCTTGCCATTCTTGGTAAAACGCATACCGTTTGGGGCACGAAAACCCCTTGAGAAGGTCCCACATTTGGTAGACCAGGGTGGGGCAGCATTGGTGGAGCGAGAGCGCCGGCAAGAAACAATGCGAGATGAGCGACTCGACGGCGTCGGGCGGAATCGCATGGTTCTCGGAACACAAAATGCGCAGCAGCTTGGTCCAGAGGAATTGATCGTGGCAAAGCTGGCCGCCGAGGAGAAGCAGCTTGGGCATGACGATCTGGAGGAACTCGTCGACGGTGCGCACGGGCGCAATCACGCGCGGCTTGCTTGGCACGTGGACGTCGCTCGGCTTGACGAGTTTCATTTTCTTGAGCGAAAACGGCGCGTAAAAGTCGTCGATGAGTTCGTGGACAAAGAGACACACTTGCAGCGTCAGCGGGCGGTACGTGAGCGGGTTCACGTTGCGCGCCGTGAACCAGTCGATCAGGTCAAAGCCTTGGTCCGTGGAGCCGATTTCGAGCAACCCAATAATGAGGCCGTACACTTGGTTGGATTCTTGGGCCTTCGTGGTCGCGTCGGTCGCGCCGTCGTCGTCGTCGTCCTTTTTTGCGTTCAAGTTGACCTTGCCAAAGGATTTCGCCGCTTGGATCAAATCCAACCGCTCCTGCTCGGCCGCGGCGATAATCGCTTCCTTCTTTGGCGACAGATGCGGGTACAAATGCTCCAACGAGAGAAATTCGTTCTGGATGAGTGTGGCCGCGAGACGGTAGAGCGACCGCGGCGCGGCGAGGTTGTTGCGCGAGTAGTACTGGAATTTAAACCCGAGGACATGTGCCAACCCGTCGACTTTGAATTCCGTGAGGAGTTCCATGAAGCAATCGTTCGTGTAGTGCATTTCGTACGCATCCAAGACCAAGTCCAAGACGCGATTCGGGTCCAAATCGAAGAAACCTAGACACGAGGGTGGAGGGAACACTGGGAAAAAGGACGGCGAGGGGTACCGATCAACGCCAGGAGGTTCTGCTTGCTTGCTTGGAGCGTCTCGCATGTGATTTCCGAGTGCAGTAGGCACATGACCTTGGAAAAGCCTTCGCTTTCTTCCTTGAGCAGGTTGAATTTGTTCTGTGTGTAGAGATTCCGCGTGTTGATGCGCACGACTTTCTTCATGATCGTTGCCGTTGGTTCCGACGAAATACCCGACTCGTGGAGGATTTCGAGTTCCAAGACGGACTTGAGGGTGAGAGGGGAGACGAGATTCCGCTGCGCGATCTCGGCAACCAAGGTGCACATGTTCGCCCACTCCTTGCCATTGCCGTGGTCTCGCATGCGTTCCGCTTGGTTTGAGATCACCCAGAGGACATCTGCCAATGTTGTGGATGCGTGTTCGTTCTCGCCCAACTTGGCGTCCTCCAGCGCTTTCAAAACTTCGTTCTGCGGAAGCACTCCACGCGCAACGCCCCAGAGCAACGCATTGAGGATCATCGTGAGGTCATCCAGATTTGCCTGCGACTGAACTTGCTTCAACTTGTCCGTCCTATCGCATTCGACGTCATGTTCAGCTCAAGGAAGGGCATCATTACGCTTGTTGACGTCCGTGGGAACCCCAGCCGCGGACAAACTCCATTCCCAACCAAAACCCAAACAACGTGTGCGGTGGGATTGGGTACTGTGAAAAATCCGGATAAACATTGGTATTATCCGGAACGCGTTGCTTTGTTGAAATCCAATTTGAAATGAAAAACGATCTAGACCGCCACGAGAGGTCTCGCGCGACCTCCGCCGCCGTGGATTCTCCACTTTGGCAACTATACAAACATGATCATCCTAGGTGGATAGGTGACATGAATGCGAGCGATCCCAACGACCCGCAAGCTCAAGATACAAGATCCAGGGGTGCTCTGACGGCCTTCCCCAACCACCATCCGTGCGCAACCCATGTCGATCGATCCCTCCCTCGGAGATTCGATGCGGAATCGTCGTTGGAATCCCAGAGGCTACGCCAATGAATCATGTGCCTTTCTCGTGTCTTGCGATGGAAAGGGCATGGCGGCGATAAAGATAGCGTCCTAAAGATAGCGCGCAAGGCGGGTGGAAACCCCCTGGAAATTTTCGAAACCTCGACGGAATGAAGCGCTCTGATTGGATAGAAATCTGAGTTTCCTTCTAAAAATATGTCAATCCAGCCCTGTGATTGGCTCGTGTATTTCGAGCGCCCCATCGTGGTGAAGGGGCACACGTTCCTCACAACCCATTTCCGCGCGTCGAGATCAAATGGCTGAACCCCGCCCCGGTAGCGCGTCGCCAAGCAAGATGGCGCAGAAGATCGAAAATGCGCAGAACCTAGACGCTGGTCTCTCGGGCTTCCCGGCGTTCACGCCTGCGCACAAGTCGCTCATGGCCAAGCACCTCACGCGCGAACTCTACGAGAAGCTCAAGGGCACCAAGACGTCGACGGGGTACACCCTCGACCGCGCGATTCAAACGGGCGTTGACAATCCCCATCTTGGTGTGGGGGTGACCGCAGGCGACGAAGAATCCTACGTGATCTTCAAGGACCTCTTCGACCCGGTCATTGAAGGCTGGCACGGATACAAGAAGGACGCGGTGCACAAGCGCGACTTGGACCCGACCCACTTGACGGAAGCCAAGCTCCCCGACGAGTACATCGTCTCGACGCGCATCCGCGCGGGTCGCAACATCCGCGGCCTCCCACTTCCGCCCGCGACGTCCCGCGCCCATCGCAAGGACGTCTCGAATCTGCTCGACTCGGCCCTCTCGGCCATGGACGGCGACCTCAAGGGCAAGTTTTACAAGTTGACCGACATGACGCCAGAAGTCGAGCAAAAGCTCATCGACGACCATTTCCTCTTTCAAAAGCCCGGTGGTGGGACGTTGTTGGCGGCGGCCGGGGCGGCCCGCGATTGGCCGTCGGCACGTGGGATTTTCCACAACGACGACAAGACGTTCCTCGTCTGGTGTAACGAAGAAGACCACATGCGTGTCATCTCGATGCAAAACGGTGGCGACATCGGCGCGGTCTTTGAGCGCTTCTGCCGCGCCGTCAAGAGCGTCGAAGACAGCATCAAGGCCAAGGGTCGCGAATTTATGTACGACGATCACCTTGGCTTTATCGGCACGTGTCCGTCGAACCTTGGCACGGGCTTGCGCGCGTCCGTCATGATCAAGGTCCCCAAGCTCAGCGAGAACCTCGAGCGCTTTGAAACCGTGTGCAAGCTCCTCAACCTCCAGCCGCGCGGGTCGAACGGCGAGCATAGCGCGTCGATTGGCGGCGTCTACGACATCTCCAACAAGCAGCGCATCGGGTTTTCCGAGGCCGAACTCGTTCAAACGATGATCAACGGCATCCGGCTGCTCATCACGATGGAGCAAAAGCTCGAGAAGGGCGAGTCGATCGACGACCTCGTGCCCAAGGAGCGTGTGCCAAACCCAGTCATCGACGCCCCCACGACTGCGAGCGTCGAGAAGGCCCCGATCGACGTCAAGCCGTCGTCCGAGAGCAACTACCCGTACTTTACGCCCAAGCACAAGTCGCTCATGGCCAAACACTTGACAGAACCCCTCTACAACAAGCTCAAGGATCTCCGGACGAAGAAGGGGTACTCGCTCGACGACGCGATCCAAACGGGTCTGGACAACCCCCACTTGGGCGTCGGCGTCGTCGCCGGTGACGAAGAGAGCTACGAAGTGTTCAAAGAGTTGTACGACCCCGTCATCGAAGGCTGGCACGGTTTCAAGGCCGACGCCAAGCACGTGACCGACATGGACGTCTCGAAACTCGTCAACTCGGACAAGCTCGACATGAGCTACATTGGGTCGACGCGCGTCCGCGCTGGACGCAACATCCGCGGCCTCAGCTTCCCGCCCGGCACGACGCGGTCGGAGCGCCTCCAAGTCGAAACACTCATCTCGACGGCGTTGACGGCCATGACCGAAGAACTCGCGGGCAAGTACTATCCGCTCGGCGGGATGACCAAAGCCGAGGAAGACCAGCTGCAGAAGGACCATTTCCTTTTTCAAAAGCCCGGTGGTGGCACCTTGTTGACGGGCGCGGGCGCCGCGCGCGACTGGCCCAGCGGCCGCGGCATCTTTCACAACACGGAAAAGTCGTTCTTGGTCTGGGTCAACGAAGAAGACCACATGCGCGTGATTTCGATGCAAGACGGGGGCGACATCGTTGCGGTCTTCACGCGTTGGGTCAAGGGCGTCAAGGCCGTCGAGGAATCGATCAAGAAGAACGGGTACGCGTTCATGCACAACGACCACCATGGGTTCCTCGGCACGTGTCCATCGAACCTCGGCACGGGCCTCCGCGCGAGTATGTTTGTGCGCCTCCTCAAACTCGGTGAAGACGTGCACAAGCTCGAGACGATCTGCAGTTCGCTCGGTCTGCAGCCCCGCGGGTCGGCCGGCGAACACAGCGCCGCAGTCGGCGGCATGTTTGACGTGTCCAACAAAGCGCGCATCGGCAAGTCCGAGGTCGAATTAGTGCAGACGATGATCGACGGCGTGGGAAAGCTCATCGAACTCGAAAAGGAGATGGAGAAGGGCAAGAAGATCGACGACATCCTCGCCGACCTCAAGCTGTCGTAAACGAGCACCAAGAGAATGTTCTTGGGCCGATCGACGTCGCGCCATCATCAACCTGGCGCTGGTGCGGTCGCCCAGGACCCACTCGCCTTGGTGTCGTCTAGATACATGTGTATATATAAGATTAACAAAGGTTTCCTTCAGCCGCCGGGTGGCAGCATTTCCAGGGGCCGACGGCGGCGCGCCACATGGAACCCTCAACTTCAACGTGAAACGGGGCTCATTTTTTCGAAAGTTTTATGTTCACTTGAGGATTGTATCAAGACCCCATTAAATGAAGCTTCTCGACGTCGCGGTAGAGGCTTGACTGGCCACAATCGCGCAATCTGATTGGTCGACACCGCCGGCTTCTGATGGGACCCAAGATCTGGAGCATTTCGCAATTTCCATACACGATGCTTGCTTCGTACCCGATGCAGCACCCGTCGCCGATAGCGTCGCCGCTCCACAAGTCCTCGTTGGCGATGCCGTCACCGTCGTTCTTCCAGCAACGACCGACAATCGAAGTTCGTCGCCACCAAGTCAACCTTGAAGTGCTTCGCCACTTGGCCGAGGAAGAAGACGCAGTGTTTTCGGACGATGAAAGCGATGGCGTCGAGAGCGATGACGACATTGACGACACCATCTTGGTGCCCGTCGTCGTTCAGACGAAGAAGATGGACCCACCCGCGCCCATTTGCCTCGCGCAACCTCCCCCGCCGCCGCCCGCATCACCCGGGGACAAATCCGCCGACGACAGCTGGACATTGATTGACAAGAGTCCGACGTTTGAGAACGTCCGACAAAACAAGTCGCGCCGTAGCGTCCTTCGCACCTCGTGGAGTTTCAAATGAGACCCCGTTGCTCGTGTGCAGGAATGGTGGTGTCCCCTGTTAATTTAGTTTGTTTTTTCTCCCGCTGCGCCAAATTTAGCCCTCGGGTGTCGGTTCCGCCACATTTTCTTCATCTTGCGTAATTTTTCATGGGCGACCACGGACACCATGGTCACGGCGCCGCGGGTGCCACCGCCGACTTGAATCTCCCATTGCAAAAGACTATCTTCATCATCCAACGCGAGGCGCTCGCGCAGGACGAGGCGATCCGTGCCCGCATCCTTCAAGCGGGGTTCAAGATCGTCGACCAAACGCTCTTGCATCTTACGCATGACAAAGCCGCAACGTACTACCTCGACAAACTCAACAAACCCGAAGACGCCCCCAAGAAGGTTTATGGCTCTCGTCGTCTGCGCTCTCTCATGTCGTTGTCTAGACGAGCGGGCGGACCGCGCGACCGACGCCGTCGACGTCGGCCCGCAGCACCAACGGAGCCGTTACAACGTCACCCACAGGCTCCCCGCGCAAAGATGGCGCGCCGTCGCAGCCGTCGTCCCCTCGTGAAAAGACCCCGCGAACGGACGACGCGGCGGTCTCGTCGACCCCACGAACGGCGGCCTCGCCCAGCAAAACGCCGCGCGAGCCCGAGTCGCCAGATGATGCGATCGCGGCGCTCTCGGCCGGCCCCATCGTCGTGCTCGTGCTCGAAAAACAGAATGCCGTCAAGTCGCTGCTCGAGCTCGTGGGTCCCGCCAATCCAAACCAGTGGGCCGGCAACGCGTCGACGCTGCGTGCGCAATTCGCTGTTGACGGCAAGCACGTTGGCGTCCGGTGTTCCAAGTTTGCCTACAACGTCGGCGACGAGACCGCGTTCTTGTTTGGTACGACACGAACGTTCGACGCACGTTCGACGCACGTTCGTAGCCCATGCCGGGAACCGAGACAACAAACTCGAGCACGACAACAACGCCGACGCGAGCCGCGCGATGGTCGGCTTGGATGCGCTCATGAATTTTCTCTTCCCGCCCAACATCCAACACCCAAATTCAACCGGTCGACTCTTTGTCTTTTCGCTCTACGGGCCCCTCGATGCCAAGTCGCGCCTCCGAAGTGGCGAGAAAGGCCTGCACGGTACGTTACGTTTGGTTGGCCTTTCTCATACGGTCCACACAGTTGTGACCGACAGCGAGCTCAACACGATGTGCTTGTCCATCTTGCGCGAGGACATCTTGTCTGTCTATGGCATGATCGGGTTGTCTCGGGACGAGGTACTCCTTCCGTGAGATAACAATATCCCATCTTGGTGCAGGAAGAAGAAGTGCTGCGGCAGGCCGACCAGCACATGAAACACCTCCCACGGTACACACGCGCCGACATTGAAGAGCTCTTTCGCACGGTCCCGCACAACAAGCATGGTCTCATGTCGTTCCACGACATGCAAAAGTACGTCGTGGGCGAATCGATGTCAACCAATTCTTGATGACAGGCGCATCATGGAGGAGCGCGTCCGTCGCGTGCTTTGCATGAAGGACAAACTCAACACGAGTTTGGCGCCACCGATCGTGTCCAAGTACCGCAAGAGCCTCTCGAGGTACACTGACGACCCGGGTCGTTTCGTTTCGACTGGGTTCGATCTAGTTCGTCGGCGAAAACCAAGTATGACGTGGCGCCGCCGAGCCTCTTTGTCAAGGACGCGGGGCTTAATGGATCCGAGAACGCCGTGCTCATCTCGCGCCTCCTCAACTGCCACGCGTTCCAAATCTGCCACCTCGACCAAGGCAACTCGCCCGATTTAACGCAAAACGTCCGTCTCCTGCGCGAAGATGTGTTTGAGGAAGGCGAGACGCGGCTCCCGTGGAATAGCAACCACGCGTTCACCCGCTCGCATTAACAACTTGTTTGGTGTATGCAGAAACTGTTGTTGCCCATGGTTCTCGAACGGACGACGTGCCGCTGTGACTTGAATGTATCGAAACTCACTTTAGTCTCGGGGTAGGTTAAACAAATATTTGTGTCACACTTTAGTGACTATATTTGTGTCACACTTTAGTGACTATATTTGTGTCACACTTTAGTGACTATATTTGTGTCACACTTTAGTGACTATATTTGTGTCACATTTTAGTGACTATAATAGTGGAGTGACGAAATGCATACAATGGGTTTATCAACTACACATGCGTATCCGGATACCACTGTTGCAGGGTCGTGCTCAAAAGTGAGACCGACGGACGCTGGAATGATGCACGCGCGGCGAGACGCGGGGATTCCCGTGAAGGATGATGCCCCGTCGGACATCAAGGCAGGCCATGACGACGACTTGAACGAATGGATACTGAAAGCGAACCCAACACCTGTCAAGGAAACCTCCCTCCGTGGTACGTCGACTGCTTCGTCACACCCCCTCACGTCGTCGTCTTGCAGCCGTGGTCCGCAAGTTGGAGCAAAAGAAGTTTTACGACCGGCAGTTTGCACTTACACAAGCCCAAACAAAGATGAATCGGTACACTCTTCGCTTCTCGGGCGCGTACGAGGCCGCGTATGCCGCGTCGACAGAAACCGACTCGATCGTTCTTGTTCGTGTTGTCTTTCTCTATGGCTTCCTCCTCCGCGCCGGTTTCCTCGCATATTCGTACTCGTTCGCGTCGACTCATGCTCGCCCCGTCACGCTTGTCTTGGATTTCGGGGTCTCGTTGCCGGCGTTCGTGCTTGGGTTTGCTCTCACATTTGTCCCTCGGCGGCGGCAATCATCTTTATCGCTCGAAGCGCTCACTGCGATCGTCTTTGCCATCGTCGCGGCCTCCCTCATCGCCAAGAAACCCCTCGAGCGAGCCCAAGGACCTGTCTTGGAACTCATGTTGCTTCTCATTCCCATCTTTGGCATATCCCGCATGCGCTTCGTGACGAGTGTCGTCCTCGGGTGTGCCATCGTCTTGGTGTACCTTGGCGTCCAGCTTGGCGCGGCGGTCTACGTCCCAGGCTGCGACACGCCCAAGGAGGTCCTCTACCAGACTTTCAACTATAGCATTCGTGTGTTTGGTGGGATTGTCTCGCATTACCGCCAGGTCCGAGACTCTCGTGTCCCATTTCTTGAAATTCAAAGTAGGAACTCCTCCGCCGCCGCAATTTTGCCTTGCAGTTGCCCTTCACGGGCCTTGTGGGCGGCGACACGTACATGCCACAACGCCCCGCCGTGCTTTCTACGCCCCTCATGCATCCATACCGCCTCCATTTCCGTGACCTGCGCGTCGAAGCGGCATTTTATCAATTCTGGTACCTCATCGATCCCTTCCCGTTTGAAAACATCTACAACCCACTCCTCCACAACGGTGTCGTCCGCGTCGTCCGTGGCGCTTTGATCAGCGTCTGCCTCAGCCAAGGGCTGCTCGCATTCCAGGACATGAAATTGCTCGAGATGTACCCATCCGTCCAAGTGGCTGCCTACCTCGCTCGTTTTGCCGTCGTCTTGCCGGCCTATCTCGTCATGGTGGCCACCATCTACTGCCTCAGTCGCCGCTTTGTTCGGCACGCTACCTCCCTCGATGCCATGCATGACAGCAGCTACGTCGGCGCCGCCCAATCCGTCGCGGCGGTCGTCGTGACACTCCACATGGCTGCCATGGCGACACTCGTCCTCGTTGTCTACACAGCCGACGCGACGCTGTCGGATTTGTATTTCATGGGGTTCCTCAACGCGCTGCTCTTTGTCCATCGGTCGGGCTTCCGCGTGCGGTTCGTCGTCGCGGGGTGCACGACTGCCGTCAGCGTCGTTGGCTTTGTCGTGGCTGCCGCGTGTGTCTTGCCCCGCGCCGTCTCGATCGAGTATGCCATGTACACGGTCGCGGTCCTCCTCCTCGGCAGCCTCACGTCGCACGAAGAAGAGGCGCTGCGCCGGTCGTTCTTTGTGCTCAAATCAATCCGGACGCTGCAGTTCCTCGACTGGTTTGACCAAGTTTTGACTGTGCAGTCGTGGATGCGCACCAAGCTCCACACCCGCCTCGCCGCGATCCGTGGAACAGCAGACGATGAGACGAGTCATGTGGGCGTGACGGCACAGATGGACAAGGCCTCCAACGTGGACCTCATGGGTCAAGTCGTCGAAGCGATCGCGAGCATCGTGTAGGACTGCCCCCAGAGTTTGAAGGAGTTGGACTTTTGATGTACATTTTGCCGCTTCAAAAGCGCGTTTTTTTCTTTCCGACCCACCAATCAGAAGCGATGACACTCATGCTGCCTCGGTGATTGGCTGTAATTCTGTATCGTTCGTTCGCGTCTTCCATCGAAACCACAGATTTGAAGGTATTGATCTCACAATAGTCTTCAAAGCAATCCGATATGGCCGCTGTCAGCATGGGTATAATATGCGATTTGAATTACCATATGAGCTCGGTTGATGGCCGACGACACATGCCCAGTCAACCAACCACATAGCCTGTCCCTTGCCTTCGCAACGATGAACTCCGATACGCTACTTGGAAGGCCAATACACTCTTGCACCAAAACGACTCTGAGGCCGTGAAACGACGGCGGCGGTTTCGCCATACGAAGTAGAGAGCAGCGCCGCCCTCACGCATCTTGCTAGGTTTGCTCGGGCGTTTGGGCAACTAACTCAACGATACAATGTCAGGAGCTCGACCACGTGTCTTGCAGCAGAAAGCGGCAGGACCGATTGAGCACTTCATTCACGTTTCATCGTCTCGCGCCGTTTCGCCATTTGGACGCGGCTATTTATATATGTCCTTGGAGAATGTGTCCACTCCCCACGTTGACAATCGGGGGCATGTTAGGTCCAATAAAGACGTCATGCTCCCGCCTCCGTGCGGCCTTTTACTCGCTGCTCGTTCTTAGTTCGTTTGCTAGTGTCCTCGTGGTTGTCGTCTATGACATCACAGGTGTCATCTCTGTCAATGAAGCGCTCTTTGGCTTTGAGAATGACCAGACAGGCACGTACGAGTACGATGCCTACACGATCCCTCGATACATCACCCAGTACATTGGCAACCCGACCCGCACTCTTATTGAAGTCCAAGCCGCCGTCGCCACCACCCAACGTATCCTCTACATCGAACCCAATGCAACGGACGAGACCGACTATTTTATCATCGCAGGCAACTGCTCCAGCCTTGGTGGCTACCAAGACACGGATCTACTCTACACCGACTGGTACATGCTGCCCATGCTCCAGCGCATCCTCGTTGGCATGAACTCGACCATCGACCTCTTTGCGAGGCCTATGACCCACGCCGTCTTGATCGACTGCGACTACAGCGGCCGCCGATTCCAAGACTCGTCCATGTTCAAAGCCTTCATCATCGACGTTCACGTGACGATGATGTGGAGCGTCGCACTTCAGACGATGAATGGCATCCGATCGAGCACGAAATCGGAAGCCCAAGTCGGACCTGCGATCGTGTCCCAAGCTGTGCTGGCCAATTTTGGTCTCGGGCCACCCGACCCGCCTGGCGCCCCCTGGCTCTTTGGCTTGACGTATGCGGGCACAACAAACTACCGCACACTCGTGTCGTTCAATTTCCCGTACGAGAAGGACACGCCGTTCTTCGATGCGTACAACGATGGCATTCTACCAACGAACCAATGGAACTGGCGCGTCAAAGCCACCAACGAGTCGGTTGTCATCAATGGCTATTCAGGTCCAACCAATATCCCAACCCCACTTTCGAATCACACTCCTTGTAGGCTACTACCGTGGCAGCGACAACCAGCAGGCGAATTTCATCCGCTATGTGATTGCCATGAGCGGGAATCCGATCCGCGATTTCACAGTCGACCTGTACTCGTCGCTCGGACACACCAAGGACGCATTTGCGTGGATTCAGGGTTTGGTCATCATGACACTGGGCATCCGCATTGGCTTTACCATCGTCGTTGCGCTCCTCATTTCGCTCAATTCGTTCACGGAACGCAGCGGCCACTGGCTCCCCGACATCTTCCCGACCATCAAGCGACACATCCAAGTCCGCTCCGTCCTTTTGATGCTGGCGTTTTGCGGGGATCAATTCTGGGCCGTCCAAGAATGGGTGCTCACCAAGACCCTCGTGCGGTACAATCTCCTGCCCATGTTTGTGCTGGGCAACGGCATCCGATCGGACTTTCTCGTATTGTTTCTCATCTGGACAGACGCAATCGCTTCGTTGCTCCATATTGGCATCACCCCCGTCATCCCCGTGCTCACGTATGTGCTCTGTTTCACCCACAGCGACAAAATTGTGCTTGGCCTCACCTCCGCAGACATGGAAGCCCGAGTCCAAGTGTACCTGAATGCATTTTACATTCGCAACCTCATTTCGTTTTCGCCCACGAGCATGAACCTCTGGACGCGATTTCCACTTCTCGCAGACGACCCGCCCACTTGGCTCGTCGCGAGAGAGCTCTCGTGGTTCTTTGCGCCCTGCATTGGCATCACAATCGTCCTCGTCCTCTACAAGCTCGTCTTCCTCGCTCACGACTTTATCCAGCCCCCCAAAGCCACCAAAGTAGCGATCAACGAACTAGAGTTTGACGCACCCGCGACAGCCATGGCCAGCTTGCCCTGTGTGCCAATGAACTTTTTGGATCATTTTTTGCCCAACGGAGATGGCCTTCCCACGCGTGGGCTCTTGACACACGCGCCGCCGCTCTTTCATTTCACCCACGAAGCATTCGAAGTACACAAGAGCATTCTCTGGAATGCTGGCTGGGTCCTCATCGATGGCAAATACCTCGTTTGGGCCGACGACCTTCCCAACGTCATCCTGAATGTGCTCAGTGGTGTCAGTGTCGCCAAGGTCTATTGCTGCATGGTAGCTTGCGATGCCTCAGATCGACTTGTGTTGACACCCGAACTGGAAAACTTGCCATCGTGGAACCTGACCTGGAAGTCGCTCTTCAATCTCCATCTCCCGACAGTGTGGGTGCTTCGGTCGACGGGGGATCAACACAACACGGGGACGCGGCTTCGTCAAGGGTCGAACCATACGAACTTAGATAGCATGATGAAAATCAGAGGTATCAATCGCACTGCCCAACGAAATGCCCATTTTGATTGTAGTGAGCAACAGTACGCGCGCCAAGATATACGTGACCTAGTCTTTCGACTGTTGGGGCATATAAAGGAAAGTGCTTCCTTAAATCATCATGCGTGGCGAAATATATTGAGGCTGACATCGTCATGGTGGACATTTCCCGGCTGCTACTTTCTTTGTGCCAATGCGGCCAAATCGTCGGTTGCAACTGATCTAGACGAAGTCACTGAGCACCACGTCAGACAACGCCTGCGATGTCTTCAAAGCTGGACTGAAACTCATGCACTTGTATGCGCTCATCTCCCTCAGTTGTTGGACACACACATTATCTCAATATGTTGGTTCGTCGCGCGAAACTTTGTCGGGGCAAATTTGTCCAGCCATCGATGTCGTATGTTCGATCGTAGCGGCAACGAACTTTCAATAAGCGTCGCATGCATGCCCTTCAATTGGGCCCTCCATTTCCCTAGTGTTCTCATGAACGACTTGACTAGAATCTCGGTCATGCGGTTGGTCGATCGTCCCAACAGTCACGAATATTTGGCCTTGAGCGCGAACGTACGACATCCGAATCCCAGGAAGTCTCCATTCATTCTAATGAGCAACGCACTCCTTTGGGATGTGGTACACGAATGACTTGCCATGGTATGTCGTTGTTAGTCGGACTCGTGCTCGGCCTCGTCGTTGGTGCTCGGGGCGTCCGAGTCACTGGCTGCCGCGTCGCTTGCCTCGTCGGGACTCTCGTCTCGCTCGACTGGGACGGCGGAACCATCCAGATTCCGTTGTTTCAACACCCCCGTCGTGAAGGCGTCCATGACGTTATTTTCGCGCGCGAGCTTGCCGCTTTCGTAGATGAGGCGCTCAAGCAGTTTCTTGAGCTTTGGGACTTGCGCGGCGGCCGAGGCGTCTTGCGTCGACTTGCCGTGGGCACACAACGCTTGCAGCTTGCGGGTGCCGCCTTGGATATGGTTCAGGATCTTCATGATGCGCTTGCTCTCGTGGCGAAACTGCACGCGAAAATACGGCATCGTCCGGAGGATGTTGTTGATGTAGCCACCGCTGTGTTTGAGCACCGTCGCGACGACCTACACAAATATGTGAAGAAACGATCGACATGACGATCGCACCGCGCCAGTTTGAAAGCTTTTCGTGAGTCCGACGAGGAATTTAAACAAGACGGAGGCTTCGAGGAGGTAGTGAAGGAGAAAGACGACGGTATTTTTGCCGTCCATTTCCAAATGCGACGTCACACGCACGAGCGTCTCAAAGCAGGCGCGCATGTAAACACCTGCAGTCTTTTTGGCTACAAAATAAGGTCAAAATAAGGTAAAAAAAAATGGACGAATAAAAATCGTACTCAGTGTTGGGAAGATGGTGCTTTGACCGTCCCGAAAATGCGCGAGGAGGTCCCGAAACCCGTGGAGCGCGACTTGGCGGATGCTGTCCAGCGGGTGCGAGGCATGGTCAAAGTACGCATTCAGGAAAACTCCGAGGTCTGACGGTTTGGTTTTGTCTTGCGGCCAATTTCGGCCAAGGTACTTGAGTGCAAGGGTACTCAGTTGGGATTCATCCTTTGCGGGGGAAAACAAAAGCGCTTTCTTGGCCTTCCCAGTCCACGTGACGCTGAGAGCTTCCAAAGCCACGAGAGCACCGACAAATTGGACAGCCATGTCGATGTCCTCGGTGACAGTTTGCTGAATCGCAATAAGCGAGTCCATCATAACTTGCACGGACTACATACATTGGTAAAACAAGGAAATTTCATTGCGACGTACCGCGCCTGCATCGCGGACATCTTCGACTGGGTCGTGTTGATCGGCCGGCAAAATTAGCTGCTGGAGGGATTTAAACTGGAGAAACGGCTGATTTTGCTGACGAAAGGCATCACTCTTGGCCACCACGACGACGCATTGGATATATTTCATGCACAGCGTCTGGGTGACCAATGCAGGGTGATGGGCGGCACCAAGCAGCGCCCAGCGAATGTTGTCGGCGACGGTGAGCAATTGAAATTTTAAAAAATTGTCAAACATGGCAAAACCGTCTGTGTCGGCGTGCGGCGCGTGGACAAGAGGCGGCTTGCTGCGCTGCGAGGAGGCGGATTTACTGGCCCAATGCGGGGTCGTGGAGTACGTTTTGGCAAGGGACGTTCGAAGGAGCGTGAGGAAATGGTCGAGGAGAAAGGTCAGAGACGACGGGTCGATGCTGTCCTTTTTGTTGGGTAAAATGTCAATGACTGTCGGGTGCAGTGGGGCAAACGTGCGTCGAATGGCCTTCCATCGCTGTTGCATCGTCCCACTCCCGACTACTTTGGCTTTGCCCTTGCCTTTACCGTCTATTTTTGCCGCCTCGGGAGGGATCGACGCATCAATCCCCATGGGCGGAATCCAATGATTAGACGGGGCATTCGACAAGGCACTTTCCAAAATGGTTTCAAATTCCACGACGTTTTCCAAACGCAACATCACCGTGACCGCGAGACTCGCGTCGTGGCCAAAACAATTGAGCAATTCACGGCACCAGTTGATGGCGTACCATAAACACACAAAAATGGCATCCTGTGCGTCCGTTTCATACGTCCCAAGGTCCGCGATGGCCGTTTTTCTATCGATAAATCAATGACCGCGAGGAAGTACAATAGCTTACTCCATGAGTTGAATGGGGCATACGAGGACGGATCCGATCGGGTCGACGGTCGCATGCGTTCGCTTGCAACATGACACGACCAGCTTCAAGAGGTTGCATAGGTAGATCGGGTACTCTTGCGTTGCGGGCGTTGCCACCAAGGCCATGAGTTTGAGGTACACGGGGGCCTATCAATCGCAACAGTGGTCAGGCTTTCTCGTCAAGAAAGTCATACGTTCAGTCGCGTCGTCGCCCACAAGTCTGTACGAAAGGCGCCTTGGAAGACGATTTCTTTGAATCGGCCGTCTTGCTGCGTGGCCGTGTCGAATTCCGCGAGGAACTTGCTCATCAGTTCATCAGTGTATTTGTCGTCGATGATCGTGATGACGCTGACGTTTGCGGGCATCCGGTTCACAAAGTGGTTCAATTCAGCGTAGAGGAACGCGAGCAGCTTGGCTTGGTGGCGACACGCGTCCTTGAGCACGTCGAGGCGGTCTCGAACTTTCCGTTCAAAATGATCCCGTTCGGGGTTCTCGCTCTCGTCTAGCACCATCGACGCAAACATTTCCCCCGCGGCGTCCTCTTCGATGCAACAGATCGCGCCGAGCAAACCGAGCTTTCGGTAGTGGTTGTCTTGGTGATACAATTGCTTTCGAACGGTGATGGCGATGTCGGGGTCGCTGCTCCCACCCACGCGACAGAGCAATTGGTACACATGGCGACTCTGTTCGACGTCGTAGTTTTCGATCGAGTCGAGCAGCTGCTTGAACATGGGGAGAAATTTATCCAGTTCACGCGCGCTTTGCTTTGCGAGTGCGAGCAGTGTGTCGAGAGCACCATCGACACTTGCGGTTGACGTGGACATAGCATATCCAATTAAATTGGAAACGATCTAATGCAAGTAATAATACGAACGTAGGTACATGAGAACGATACCTGGGATTGGTGGTCGTACATGTAGTCACTGGCTTTGGAAATCTCACCAAAGAGAATCTCAAAGACAAACTGCCCCATGTGCCGCGCGTGCAAGTCCGAGGCCTGGAGCAACGCCCCACTCAAATGGATAAGCGATTTCACATATGGTCTGAGTCCCCCAAGATGGGCAGCGATCGCATCATGCAGCATTTCCTTGTTGAACGATCCATTTGTGACCTTCTTGAGAAAAATCGTTTCGGCTTTGGCTTGCACGGGGGCGAGCGAATGAAAACCGATGAGGGCCCAAATGTCCAACAAATGGTGCTTGGCCTTGGGTTTACCCACGAGCTTCAAAAACACTGCGAGCAAATCGGCGCGGAAACTCATGCCCTGGACAAACTGCTGGAGCAAAATGGTCTCGTCGGCGGAGCTTGCGGCGTGCTTGAAGATGCATTCGCTCAATTTCTCTCGCAGCTCGTTCAGAATCAAGTTCGCATTATCGGCAGTGGCGGTTTGGACGAGGAAGCGGACGAGCGCGGGCATATCCCCCAGCGGAGAGGACACCAAACGCTCGATGATGGCGTCCGTGACGTTGTCTGACACCTCTATCGGCATGTTGAAATTCGACAGCGCATCGATGGCGGGCACGACCAACTCGGACTCGCTCCGCACGATATCGAGCAACATGTCCACGGCCGACTACGTTGCATGAGATGACGCTCGTGAGGGCATATGTACCTGAAATTGATCGTCGGTCACGAGTTCAGGCATGATGTGGATGATGTCCTTTTGGAGGAACATGGGATATGAGGTCACCGTGTTGATCAACACCTCGACGAGTTCCGATGGCTCGTAGATGCATTCGATCCACCGAATGTGCCGAAGAATGAGACTGCACATGCCAGTGGGGGTCATGGTCGACTTGTCGCCGATCATCGCGGCTTCTTGGTCGATCCGAGCGGCAATGACATGCAGCAACGCAAGCAATTGAGTGATCAATGGGGTCTGGATGCTCTCTTGTCGCAAGAGAATCCGCATGAAGCTGTCCTTTTCGTCAAATGAGGTAAGCATGTGCTGGAGTTCCATCGGGTCGTTCAAGAGTTCGGTCAAATCACGCATGGCCGCGTCCGGCGACTGCAAGCTGAGCGCGCGCTCGACGACCATCGAGTCATCTTCCTTCGTTTCCGACGTGAAGATAGCAGAACGCTCGTGTCCCATGGTTTCATGGACGGAGTCTTCCATGGCTTCCCAGAAGAGGTCCCATGCCGCAACGATGCCCGCTGCCTCTTCTCGTTTCCGCTTTGGAGCCATCCCAAGCGAAAAATTTGCAGCGCGCGGCAAGATGTTTCTTCTGAAATTTGATAACTTTTGAAATATTTGTTCTGATAGGTTCTAAGAGCGCGAGCAACTGCTATTTTATTGGTGAGCGAACAGCTTATATTGTACTCTGAATACAAACACCAAGTTCAATTGGATAAAATGCAGCGGAATTTTCGCGCAGATTCATTGCCCAGCAGTTTCAGTGCGTTATCCGGACAATTTAGTCCCGAGAAACGACCCGCATAAGGAATCATCAATCTACCTCGTGGTCGGCAGTTGGCGGTGTCCGAGCAACGCCGCAAGATATCCTGCATCAGGAGCAGGTATCGCACCGCATTTGCGCA
This sequence comes from Aphanomyces stellatus, assembly GCA_009835185.1. Taxonomy (NCBI): domain Eukaryota; phylum Oomycota; class Saprolegniomycetes; order Saprolegniales; family Verrucalvaceae; genus Aphanomyces; species Aphanomyces stellatus. The sequence continues at coordinate 44,614 of VJMH01001054.1, forward strand.
TGAATCAACTGAGGAAGCTCGCGAGCTATGTGGTGGAAGGATCCATGAAGCCGGCAGCACCTCAAAGTCCCCAGGCCGCGCTCGTTCCATCCTTCAAGCATCTTGATGTGACCTACGTGACGTCGCGCTTGATGGTCGGCGGCCGTGCGATCGACGGTCCCACGGACAAGAAGAGCTGCACGAACAACGCACTCGAGATGAAAGTGTACTTGGATGCTGCGCATGCCGGGAAGTATCTCCTCTTCAACCTCTGCGACGACAACGCCGACACGGCCGCGATCTCACCGCAAACGGTCGACTTTTCATGGGAACGAGACGGTGGCATTCGAACGTACACTCCGCCATCCGACCACATCTTTCGCATTTGCTACGCCATCTTTGCGTGGCTCGCGCTCGACTCGGACAACGTCGCGATGCTCTACTGCCACAACGGCAAGACGCGGAGCGGCGTCATCTGCGCGTGCTATTTCCTCTTTATCCACACTGTGGACGACCCGATGTCGGCCTTGGCGCAGTTTTACCAAAAACGACTCGGCATCGAGACATTGACCCCGGAATACGTCAAGCGAAGCATGCCCGTGTCCATCCAGAGGTGCCTTCTGTCTTGGTGAGTTGCTCATCGTGTGTGGTAGATTCGTGACCCACTTTGCGTCGACCATGGAATCGCAGTCGCTGCCCAATGTCGAACCGCTCCTGCTCAAAGCGATCATGTTTCGCGCGCTGCCCGTGGAACTGCAACCGCTCATCCAACTCTGGGACGACGACAAGCTCGTTTTTTCAAGTACTCAAGACGACGTGACCAGTTGCGCGCGCCCACTTATCGACTGGGACGCCGACGCCGGCTTCCTTGCCGTGATTTGGGAGACTGGCATCTCGCTTGACGGCGGGTTCTCCATGTTGTGTTCGTTTGGCGACGAATACGACGACGACAGCGACGTCGACCCGACGTCCCGTGTCCTCTTTCGGTACATGAACTCGACATGGTATCTCTCAGCGGGGTTGATCACGCTCAAGAAAGTTGATTTGGACATGATGAAACAGTACGAACACGGGTTTGAGGACGAGAATTTCTCGGTCGACATGGTCTTTCACAGCGGCGCCACAGCATCGACCGGCAAGACAGTCGTGCCCGTGGATTACACGGGCAACTACGCTGTCAAACAAGGTGTGGTCGAAATCGCGTCGCATCACACAGTCGCGCCCGACCCGGCCATCTATTTAAATTTCGTCAAAAATGGCTTCGACGCAACGGCCTCGACTTTTGCTCTCCAGCGCGCACAGAACGAACCGAATTTGGCCCTCGACATTTTGCACTCGGAAGGCATTGCCACGATCTTCACTCGCTTGCTTCCGCTTGCCCCGTCGCCGCCCAAGCCCGTGCTGGTCGCGTCGTCGGATCAAGTCACAAAGCAGTCGTTTGCTGTGAGCAACACAACTACGATCACAAACACCACCCAGGACGAAACTCCTCACGAAGGAAACACCCGCCGCCTCTCGCGCCGGTATTCATCGGCCGTGGACGTGCCTGTCGAGAAGCCCAGCAACGCCTCCGCGGACGACCAAGTAGTCGTCGATCAACCACGCATCAGCCGACGCCATTCGACTGCCGTCAACCCGCCCGAGACTCGACGCTCGTCGATCGAGACGAAACCTGCCGCCGAGAGCACGAATTTTCAAGATGCTGTGTGTGCCATCTGCCGCGAAGAGGATTACGTCTTGCGTCCCCAACTCGTGCGATGCGTGGGTCCGTGTCAAGGGTACTTTCACACGGGTTGTGCCGAGCTCAAGAAGATTCCGTTTGGCCTCACGACGTTGAGCGATCGCGCAAACCACTCGTCATACCTAAAGAAATACTTTGGGGCGTGGGAATGCTCGACCTGCAAAGCCGCGGGAAGTTCGTCGGTCGACGCGGGCGGCGCGCTTCCGACGACCACGGGCAGTCAATCGTCCAAAAGTCCGACGAAACAAAAACTCGAACAACTGCGACTACTCCTCGTTGAGAAAGGTCTCTCGCTGGATGATTTGCTGAAAGTGGCCGACGCCAAGGAGGCCCCGCCGCTGGAAACGTACCAGGAAATGATCAACAAGGGCGTGCCACTCGCTGCGGCGCAGAATCGCATGATTCGCGACGGCGCTGACCCGTCGCTACTTGTCGGCTACGTCCCACGGCAAACCGTCGTCGTGGAAGAAACCAAGCCGCAAGTGCTCCTCCTGCGCGACGCGATTCAATTCGAAGGCTATTTCGCCATGCTCTCCAAGGGATGCTCCAAGGACGCGGTGAAACACAAGATGAAAATGTGTGGCCTGAACCCCGCCATTTTGGACCTCGACCCCAAGGCCGTCTACACAGAAGTGCGTGACAAGATTGAGGAGCTTCAGACTCAGTATTCGCAACCACGGTCGCCGCCCAAAGATCCAACGTCCAAAGCGATTGAGGAAAGCCCGAGCACAAAGGACGCCAGCAGCGAGGACACGAAATCCGTGGACGAGCCTGAAAAGGCCCCGACACCCGATGCTGAAAACAAAGCGATCGACAAGGAAGTTACGCTCAAGGACGACCCTGTCTATGCCAAGTACTTCAAAATGCTCAAGATGAACATCCCCGAAGGTGCAGTCCGTCAAAAGATGATTGAACATGGGGTGAACTTGAAGGCATTGGAACTTGGACCAGATGGATTGGTGTCAGATTTGACAGACGCGTCAAAAGTTCCAGAGAAGATGACACTCAAGGACGACGCGACCTATGGCAAGTATTTCAAGATGCTCAGGATGAACATTCCCGAGGGTGCTGTCCGTCAAAAGATGATCGAACATGGCGTGAATGTAAAAGCCCTAGAACTTGGACCTGATGGATTAGTGTCTGACTTAACCAGTGGCGACGACAGTGCCAAAGCAACCTTACTCAAGGACGATCCTGTCTATGGCAAGTATTTCAAGATGCTCAAGATGAATATCCCCGAAGGCGCCGTCCGTCAAAAAATGATCGAGCACGGCGTGAACGTGAAAGCATTGGAGCTCGGGCCCGATGGGTTGGTCTCAGATTTGAATTCCCCCAATGCCGCTGCTACCTCGACAGCCATGTTGAAAGACGATCCAGTTTATGCCAAATACTTCAAGATGCTCAAAATGAATATCCCTGAGGGTGCCGTTCGACAAAAGATGATTGAACATGGTGTGAACCCAAAGGCCCTTGAATTGGGTCCCGATGGTCTCGTGTCCGATCTGGCAGCTGCCGAGACCAAGGCTCTCCTCAAAGATGACCCTGTGTACGGCAAATACTTCAAGATGCTCAAAATGAATATCCCCGAAGGCGCCGTACGTCAAAAGATGATTGAACATGGCGTGAACCCGAAAGCGTTGGAATTGGGTCCTGACGGACTCGTCTCGGATCTCGCTGAAACCAAAGTCATGCTCAAGGACGATCCGACTTACGGCAAATACTTTAAAATGCTCAAGATGAACATCCCGGAAGGGGCTGTCCGACAAAAGATGATTGAACATGGGGTGAATCCAAAAGCGCTCGAGCTTGGCCCCGATGGGTTCGTGTCCCAACTCAACCCTGGCCAGGCATCGCCGCCGAAACCGGTGCCGGTGAAACGAATCGTGCGACGGAAGAAGCTGTTTTGGCAACCCATTCCAGAAGATCGACTCCAGCGCGCCGAGAGCACGATTTGGGAAGATAAGAGCGACAACATCCAGCTCGACATGGACGAAATCGAAACGCTCTTCTTCAAAGACACGTCGGCGGCGGCCAAAAAACCCGCCGCGAAACCCCTCGCGCGAAAACAAGCCGTGACGTTGGTCGATGGAAAGCGCGCGATGAACGCGGCCATTGCACTGGCGCGGATCAAATTAAGTTATGAAGAGGTCGCGTCGGCGATCTACAGCTACGATGCCAAGGGTCTCACGTTGGAGCAGCTCACCACGATCAATGAATTCCTTCCCACGGACGAAGAAGTGGGGGTTGTCCAACGGTACACGGGCGACCCAGCTGTCCTGGGCGAGGTATGCCACTATGGTCTACGTTGATTGCGTCATCGTCTTTTGCGTAGGCTGAGAAATTCTTCCTCGCGATTTCCAAAGTCCCGCGGTTTGCCATTAAAATGGACTGCTTGATCTCCAAGCAAGCGTTCATGTCGCACGTGGTGGAAATTTCCAACTCGGTTGACAATGTTGCTAATGCGTGCGAGGATGTCAAAGCCAGTCGCTTGCTCAAGCTCCTCCTCGGGACGGTCCTCAAGCTCGGCAACACGTTGAACGGTGGCGAAGAAACGGAACACGCGATCCGCGGCTTCTCGGTCGATTCGCTCCTGCGGCTCGGACACACGAAAACCAACGACCAAAAGACGACTGTGCTGCACTACCTCGTGCGCGTCGTGCGAAAGAACCAGCCGCAAGTGCTCGAGTTTCAGTCGGAGCTCACGCACGTGCCATCGGCCGCCCGCGAGGCCATTGAGACGATCGATCAAATGTACACGGCGTTGGAGAACGAAGTGAAAAAGACCAAGGACGAATGCCATCGCATGGAAACGGTACATTTATACTATTCTTTCTTGGATTGAACTGGACGGACGCAGGACGAGTCGGACCGACCGGTCGTGGATGCATTTCAAGCGGCCATCGCGGCGGCCGACCAAAATTTGGCGCAGTTGAGTCTCGGCATTGCCGAAATGAAACATCAGATCGCGACCGTGCTCGAGTATTTTGGAGAAGACCCGACAAAAAAGCCAAGTGACTTTTTCCAAACGCTGTCGTCGTTTTGCCTGGTATCGAGTCGAGTGACCTTGCCTGGTGTCACTCAATTGGCGTAGGCGTTTGAGAAGGCCAAGACCGAAGTCGAAGCAGCCGACGAGGCCAGAATGCGAGCCGAACGGAACACGTCTATGCGACCCCGCGCGACCACAGACGCAGTTTTGCTCGAACCGGCCGAGAAAGCCAAACTCATGGTCAAGAACTCGTTCCGACTGCCACTCAAGTCAACGCCATCCCCGAATCAATCGTTGGCGTCGCCGAATCAACCAAATGGCGAGCCAGCAACGGCAGGGGAACTCGATCGCACAGCGTCGTCTCGCTTCTAAGTGAAAGACCGTGACCAACACAAACCATCATTTATCTCTGTAGCCCTGCGGGGGACGGTCGACTCTCATAACATGGGGACGTCCTTGGGGTATATACTCACACAGATTCACTTTGGTTTTGGACATCAATTGGTCGGCCTCAGTTCCTCGACACTTGCTGTGGCAAGTTGAAGCAAGACACCTCCAGTCGCGCGACAGCAATTTTCAAGACCTTTCATCAGCGATATTTCACAACGGGCTCACTTCGACACAGACCCAACCACAAGTGAACCAACACTGTACTATGTGATGGAGAGGTGGAAAAAGTGGTCTAGTGTTGGCCACTAGTGGTATATATATGGATGGCTCGAATGGCAGTGAGCTTGGTTCTCCTGGGGCCTGCCCAGTCAACACTCCCGTCGACAAGAATACAACCACTACTGGAAGTTTTCATCCTTTCCTCTCGATGCTTTTTGACGTCAAATTTGGGATGCAGACGAGCCATGTTCTATCTTTGTCACGCCGCTTGTTCAGACGTCGGCGGGTTTCGTCCACGCACTCTCGCCCGAGACGACGTTGTAATAGTACACCGCGCCGTCGTCGGTCTTGCACTCGACCCATTCGTCCAGCGACCACTTGGATTCGCCAGTCACCGCATTGACATAGTACGTGTTGCCCGCGTCGTCTTGCACTTGTGTCCATGTATCCGTGACAGCTTTTTTCGGGTCTTCCCACTGGACATCACCCGTCGCCTTGTTGTAGTAGTACACAACACCTGGCTCGCTCTCGACCGTCTCCCAATCGTTGTACAAATGCGGATGCGCGACTTGCCGTCGCTTCCGCCGCTCTTCCGCGCGCTGCCGCTTCCGCTCGGCCAGCTTGGCCGTCAATTCGTCGTCGGCCATCTGTTCGTCAATGGCTTGCCACAACGTGCGTCCGATCGCAGCCTCTTCCGCCCGCATGGCGTGCGTCTCGGCCACCTCCCGAGCCACTTGGGCCTTGAAAGCAATCTCGGCGGCATCCCATTCCTGTCGCCGCCGCTGCCGCGCCGCGCTGTCTTCGAGCCGCATGCGACGTTCGTCCATCTCGCGCTGCCGTTCCTCGCGCACATGCAGCCGCAGCTGCTCGATCCGCGCGGTTTCGGCCGCGAGCGACGCCGCTTCGACCTCGGCCTTGGTCCTCGTCGGCTTGGGCACATACCGGTCTTCCCGAAGCATCGCTTCGCGTTCGGTCGCCTCCTTTTTGGCCGCCACGACCAGCGCAACTCGCCGCTCGTCGTCACGTCGCTTCTCGTCGTGCCATTGCTGCAACTGCGCTTTCTTCGCGTCCAACCGCTTCTTTCGTTCGAGTTCAGACTCGGGCGGCTTGTCTTCACTCGCCATCAAGCGCAATTCCTCGACGATCGCCGCCGCCGTCGCGCGCTCGTCAGCCCGACGCTGCGCCTCTGCCGCCTTTTCACGTTCGACGTGCGCAATCCAGCTCACGAGCGTGTCAAAGCCCGCAAGCCGCCCACTCGCTCGAAGCACCGCGAGGCTGCTTACCAAATGTCGTGTTACATCGTCCGAGTGTCGCACCCACGCCACGGCCTTCGCTTTAGTCCACCGCCGTGGGGTCGTTTGGTTGAGACTCCGCATGCTGCTTGCCGAGACCGCCGCCAACCGCGTTTTCAAGTCGGCGGACGGATCCCGCGTGGCGGCGCGGGCGGCACGGCGCACAACGAGCGCGGCTGTGTGGGCGTCTGCGCGTGCTTTTCGATCGTCCAAGTGCGTGCGCAGAATTGAGCGGCAGTGGTGGGTAACTGACGGGTGTTCATGTGAGACGTTGGTGGCGTGGTGGCCTTGTACGACTCGATGCAGATCGTCCTATCGCATGGATTGTCATCTCGATGACTGGACGCGTCACATACGGTCGTAAAGGCGGCAAGACCATGTCGCGCCATGAGGGCGAGGAAGGATGGGTGGAGAATGGCAGACACATCGCGCGGCAATGGAGGTACCACGGGATGATTCAGAGGAGGGGCGACGATTGTGAGCGAGGCGAGGGCTTCGACGGCGCCGTCTTGGACGAGGCGGCGGTGTTCGTGCGATACCTTGGGACAATTGTGGGCAAGGCACGTCAAAATGCGACCAATCAAGTGGCGTTGGAACGACGCGCTCTCGGCGACGAGGGGCGCCATGTCTCGTGGAGGATTTTTATTTTTGGCATCGGATGGAGGCGCGAAATAAAATATGGACGCAGTCGGAGGTGGTGGGGGCGGTGGGTGGACCCAAGCTTGCCGAGCCTCGCATTCGTCAACCTCGTTCTGGGGCAGCGAGGCCCCGTGCAGGAGGTAGAGCATCGAGTCGGCCCCGAGCGGCAAAATAAAATCCAACGCGCCGTCGACAAGGAGGTCTCGACAGAGTGCGTCGTTCGTGTAACGAAGGTAGTCGATGCCCACTGTGGGATCGATCGGCGAAGTTGGTGTGTCGTGGGTGTCGGATGATGGCGCTGGGGGATCAGCGGGGCCGATGGACGGAGTCGTGAACTCGAAACACGCGCGAACAAGAGTCGAGACAGCACCTTCGAGGACAAGCATGGGACCGAACGTGGCGTCGCAGCTCAAGTAGTAGAGAAGCAAAAGACGGGCCGTCGTGAGTCGGTGGGACCATTCCGGCGCCGCGTCCTGGCGGAGGGGACATGACGATTTGAGCTGGGCAATCAAACGAAGTGCTGTTTGGCGCCAATACGTCTTGCCGTGGGGAAGGAGGGCAGCGCTGAGCGCAATGGACGGATACGGCAGCGATCGATGCGTGTCGCTGCTCACACAGAGTTGGAGGAAGCTTCTTCGAAGTTCAAGAACCTCGTCCCTTGGTCCCATGCGCGAATCTAGCGCGGGGAGTTGCAAATTAGCCTTCTTCTGTCCCTTCTTTGGGCTGCATCCTCGGACCCGCTCGAGAATCTGCTGGGGCATCGCCTCATCCCGTTCAATCTCCGAATTGCAGTTTTTGAAACTGAAAATCGCGGGAGTCTCGCAATCGGAAAACCCAAAATCAAACCACTGCCCTATATATTATTCAAGTAAAAATGAAAATACCGCTGTCCTTCACTACTAAATATAGAGATATTTGGCATCTGACGTTGCTTTTTCCGGACCGGATAACTGTGCCTCCTCGGATTCGAAGGGACAGGACAAGTAATGCTGCATCCGAGCAAGCACGATCAAGGAAACCAGCCTGCCGACGATGCACAAGAAGCCCATGGCTGTGGACATGAACGAATGGATCCTGGAAGCAAACCCGGCACCCATGAAGAAGAGCTCTTTGCGAGGTATGTCTCGCTCCCTACGTTGAACTCGCCCCACCCGCCGCGTTTGTGATAGATGTGGTGCGATCGAACCAATTCAAAAAGTTTAGCAACCAACAATTCGCGCGCATCCAAGCAAAAATTGGGATGAACTACTACACGTTGCGCTTCCACGACGAGTACGAGAGCGCCTACCTTCGAGCGACGGAAGCATCGTCGGTCGTTCGAGTCCGCCTTGTCTTTCTCTGTGGGTTCCTCCTCCGCGCGTCCTTTCTCGCCTACGATCACCTCTTCAAGGCAACACCCCCCGATGGCAACGATGCTGCTTCCAAGTGGATCCTCGTTTTGGATTTTGGCATTTCCCTGCCCGCCTTTCTCCTCGCCTATCTTCTCACGTATCTCCGCTGCGTCCACCGCACCATTGGTGTCGAAGGGCTCACGGCCGCCGTTTTTTCGCTCGTCGCGTGGGTCCTCATCGTGAAGAAACCCCTTGAGCAAGAAAAAGGCCCTGTCTTGGAGCTCGTCCTCCTCTTGATTCCCATCTTTGGCATTACCCGCATGCGATTCATCACTAGTGTCGTCCTCGGGACTTCTATCGTTTTGGTCTATCTCGGCGTCCAACTCGTCGCGGCGTACTACCTCCCAGGCTGCGACGCCCCCAACGTCGTTATGTACCAGACATTCAACTACGGCATTCGTGTCTTTGGCGGGGTCGTGTCCCACTACCGCCAGGTACTCCATGTCCTTGATGCTTTGACAAAACTCAACCATTTGTAGGAATTGCTCCGTCGCCGCAACCATGCCCTCCGTTTGCCCATCCCTGGTCTCATCGAGGGTGACACGTACATGCGCCTGAGCTGGAAATTCTCTGACCGCGCGCTCTTGCATCGTGGGCACCTAGCCTTCCGTGATTCCCGTGTCGAAGGCGCTTTTTACCCTTTCTGGTATCTCATCGACCCGTGTCCGTACGACAACATTTTCAATTTCGTGCTCCATCACCGCGTCTTTCGTGCCCTTCGACTGCCGTTGATGAACGTTGTTTTGAGTCAACTTTTGCTCGCGTACCAAGATTCGAAAGTGCTCGAGAGCTACCCGACCACGCAACGCGTGGCTTACGTCGCCCGCTTGGCCATTGTCATTCCAGCGTACCTTTGTATGGTCGCTCTGATAGCACTCTTGGCGCGGTTCTATGCCCATCGTCTCCAGTTCCTCCAGTTGACTTCGTCGTCCAAGGAAAGCTTCCATCCCCTCGATCGAGGGTACGTTGCGTATGCCCAAACCCTCGCGGGCATCGTCGTCGTGATCCATGTTGCCGCCATGGCCATACTTGTCCTCGCTGTCTTTGCATCGGATGCGACGCTCTCGGATTTGTACTTTATGGGCCTCCTCAATTCACTTCTGTTTGTCCATCGGTCGGGTCTCCGCGTTCGGTTTGTTTATGCAACAGTGACATCGGCCACCAGTGTCGTTGGCTTTGTCGTGGCTGTCGCGTCAATACTGCCCACGTCGCTTGCGGTCAAGTATGCCATGTACACGATCGCGGTTCTCGTCCTCGGCGCGCTCACGTCTCGGGAAGAAGAAACGCTCCGTCGGGTCTTCTTCATTCTCCGCTCCATGCGGTCCCTTCAATTCCACGAATGGTTTGCCGCCGTCTCTCGACTGCGTCCGTGGATTCGAACCAAGCTTCGTCGGCGTCTCCGAGACCTCCGAGACCGTTGGAGGCCATCGTCACACCAAGACCACGACGAAGAAGACGGGATGCTGCATGTATCCGCAGGCTTGGCAGGCGCGACTGCTGTTGGCATCTACAGCCAAGTTTTTGAAGCCATCGCGAGCGTCGTTTGATGTGTTGCTCGAGGATGTACAAGGGCTCGAAGGCGAAACTAAACTTACCATTAGGTCATGGCTACTGCGGCGATGGCCAAGTATTCTATAGTCCACCAAACCAAAGTATGCAACTCATCTGTTTGTGTCCTTCCGATATCCAATCAAATTGAATCTCAAGGAAATACTCTTGTTTCATTGGTCCATATATGACAGTATATGCATTCACAAATTCACAAAATGCATCCTCAATGTCTCTTCACGAAAAGCACGACGATTTGGCCGCATTGGCACAAAGAAAGTAGCAGCCTGGAAATGTCGACCATGACGATGTCAGCCTCAATATATTTCGCCACGCATGATGATTTAAGGAAGCACTTTCCTTTATATGCCCCAACAGTCGAAAGACTAGGTCGCGTATATCTTGGCGCGCGTACTGTTGCTCACTACAATCAAAATGGGCATTTCGTTGGGCAGTGCGATTGATACCTCTGATTTTCATCATGCTATCCAAGTTCGTATGGTTCGATCCTTGACGAAGCCGCGTCCCCATGTTGTGTTGATCCCCCGTCGACCGAAGCACCCACACTGTCGGGAGATGGAGATTGAAGAGCGACTTCCAGGTCAGGTTCCACGATGGCAAGTTTTCCAGTTCGGGTGTCAACACAAGTCGATCTGAGGCATCGCAAGCTACCATGCAGCAATAGACCTTGGCGACACTGACACCACTGAGTACATTCAGGATGACGTTGGGAAGGTCATCGGTCCAAACGAGGTATTTGCCATCGATGAGGACCCAGCCAGCATTCCAGAGAATGCTCTTGTGTACTTCGAA
>VJMH01001094.1:0-16654 GCA_009835185.1 Aphanomyces stellatus
ATTGGGGTCATCAAAAAGGAAGTCAGTACATTTGAAGACCAATTTAGTGTGACATGGCATGCGAAAGACAATCAAAATTGATGAACTCGAAGTGGAGATGGAATCTAAAGTGAGTGATCCAAACACAACAAACATTGGGGCAGACACTCAGCTTTATCAAATTGTTGAAAGTCAGAGTGACAAAGAATTAAATGCATCAAGTCAATCCAAAATTTCCACGGACGCAATCGAATCCATCCAAGAAACAAGTGGAGACAACGACGAGAATATACAAAGTCGAGACAACCAAGTCCTAGCGTTGAGTGCACAAATCCAAGAAAAGAACCAACAAATGGTGTTGGAAATGTCAAGTCACGGCCAACAAATAGAGTCTCAAATGAAGCGTCACAGCGATGACATGTCTGAAATCAAACAGCAGCTTGAAGCAATGACCGATATTGTTAAGACTTCCATCCTCCCAGTGCAAAACAACGGAATTTATGTGGAAAAAATAATTGAGTTACTCGAATGGGTTGCAGATGAGGTAAAATTACAATGTTAGTTTTCGTTTGGGGAATAAATATAGGTGCATGTTCTACTTGTTGTTTTGACTTATGTGTATCGTCGTGGGCGTGAAATTATCTACGTAGCTTTCGACGAAATCGGACCACATGTTTTGTCTGGGTTGTCAGAGCCATTAAAACAATAACAATTACTCATTTCAGACTTCGCTGTAATCTCGTGGCTTTGTGAGGGCAAAATGCAAATCGAAAAAGCCCTTCATTGAGAAACTCTTTCATGAGGTCCAGTATCCAAGAAGTAATGAACGGAAGAGAGTGTGAGGTTTGGGTTTTTTGTGTTAACTTTTGGTGAGTGTCACGTGGCCCAGTCAACTATTGAACTCTCGAGTTCTCCGTGGGTGAGCTTTCGCACGCCAAGTCTTTCAACTTTGAAACCCCGAATTCGCGACCAAGACTTTCGAGATCGCACAAAGGTTAGCCTCATACGAATGAAACGACGTTGACCAATCGCTCGAACGTGTCGTTTGGATTGCCCGCTCGAACATTTCATCGTGCAATCGATTGGTCAATCTTGATGATGCCATCAAACCTTCGATCGGTCCTTGGTCAGCTGTCCCCAAAGTCTACAGCGATGCGACGCGCAATACGCGGCGATCGAGATGCGTCACCCACAGCCATCACCAAACTGCTCAATGCCAAAAAAGTGGTAGACGCGAAACGATACATCCTCGACTCTGGCCTCTCGGACACCGATCTCACGACCGTGGATCAGGTATGCGATAGCCGTCGTGAACTTGTCCAACATGGGGCTGTAGAAGGGACTCTCGGTGCTGGACCATGCCGTCGACACGTGCAATCTCGACTTGGTCGCGTGCTTGCTCAGTCATACCAACTACAAGCTCGTGCCCAATGTACGTCGTCGTAGCTGTCTCTCGACTTACATCCTGGGCCAGTGGAACGGCTCTCCCCTCGCTCGTGCGATGGTCAATAAGGCCACCGATGTCTGCGCGCTGCTCTTGACCACGTATGGATCGGCCATCGATGTGCACTACAAAGATAAAGTACGTCAAACAACCACTTGGATTTACATTCTCGTCGTCGGTGCGTTTAGGCTGGCGAAGGCCTTCTCTGCCTCGCTGCAAAAGTGAGGGCGGGTGCCGTGCTCACGGCTTTGATTCAACACGGTGGCGATGTCAACCAGACAGACAAGGTACGCGCGAGGCATGGCGACGGCAATTCCATCCGTCGCTAGCATGGTGCGACGCCGCTGTTCTACGCCTTGGAAGGACGAAGTGCTGGCGCGTGGACGATTCAGCTTCTTGTCGCAGGGGGTGCCAACCTCGGTCATGAAAACAACGTACGTTTGATTGTATCTCGCCACTTGAGTCGACGGAATAGAGAGGCCGCACCGCTCTGGCCGAAGCACTGTCCAAAGGCCGTCCCGAAAAGGTGCTCGCCTTGTGCCACGCCAACGCTCCATTGGATGGCTGTCGCCGCAAGACCAATCCAACGACAGTCCATGACGACACCCCTCCAAAGCGACACAACGACAAAGCCATTGCCAACAACGCGTTCCAACTGGCATCGCGAGACGAAATGCGCGCCTTGGTCGTGACGGAGCGCCAGTTCCGTGCTCGGCATCCGCTCCACGCGATGGTGCGCAACGGCAGCCTCGCGAGTTTGCAACAGTGGCTGGACACGACGACCGCGATCGGGTTTGGCGCGTTGTGCGTGTGGCGAATAGAGGTTGTCGCCAACGCAACGACGCCTACCGTGGTTGAGCTTCGATTTCGACTCGCCAGTAGCCCCGAGACGGGGGAACTCGTGTGCCTGGGGCGCTACACCGACGCCAGCCGCGGCGACTACGATGTGCATGGCCGATGTCATGACCCACAGGGTGGGCTCTTTGGTCCGTTTGTTGTCACGAAAACATACGTGGCGGATGGCGCGACCGAAACGTTCAATGGCCGCGTCGACGACTGCGTCTGGCGCGGCAACCTCACGTCGTCGGAAGGCAACACGAGCCAGTTTACGTACGTTGTGCCAATGCGCGACTGCTCGCTGTGCAAACACCCCAATGTTGTCTTGCCCCACGCACGCATCTGTGTTGGATGCCAGCGCGGGTACCACAAGGTGCGGTGGGACGACGTCGTGATTACGGATGTCGCGACCGGCCGCACATGCGAAGACACGTGGCACGTTCGTCTCAAGGACGCCCTAAGTCCATGGCAAGCGACGTATCATTTGTCGGGCACGTTGTGGGATTGTGAGTTTGCCGATGGGTGGTGGTCGCGAGCCGACGATCGGATCACGCTCACGTTGTGCTCGACCAAGGCGCGGAAAACGTTAACGGGCGTCGTCGACAAGGCGACCAAGAAGTGGACGGCCACCGACCACGACGGCCGGTGGGTCGTCACAGCCTCTATCCCCACGTGGCCCTGCGACGCGGGGTGCGGTGCCGACACCCCGCGATATGCTTCGCTCTGTTTGACATGTACGCGGGAACGATTGAGCGCGCCGTGGGTCGTTCAATTCGAGGATTCCGATGCCACCATGGCCTTGAATGTGATTGTCCAGCAGGATACAACCATGAAACAATATCGACTCGTGGGTGATGGCCACGACGTCACAGACGGAGCGTTTGTCAGTTTTGGGACCTGGTGTGGGTCTCACGTGGAACTGACCAAGGCATTTGACAAGTCCAGCGCGCATTTCGAGGGTGATGTTGACGGGAGTCAATGGCGCGGGCTGTATACGCCGCCTAGTGGCGCCCCGACCTCGCCCTTTTGCGTGTCCATCCCCATGTATGCGTGTTTAAATTGTGTGGCGCCGATGCCCGTCGCGAATGCCTACTGTTTCGACTGCCCCGTGCCATCATCATCGTCGTCGTCGTCGTGGCAGTCGCACATTGGCCGCGACTTGCGCGTGTGGCGTGGGCGGCGCAGCGAAGACCGAGTCGAGTGGAACGACGAGAGCTTTACCGTCCAAGTGCACCGAGACCAAGACATGTACAGCTTGAGTGGGTTTGGCTCAGACGGCGCGTCTGCCTTTTCGACGCTCGGCTCCTGGAAACGCACAAACGAAATTGTCCTCACACGTATTTACCCGACGTGCACGGCGACGTTTACAGGGCCGTTTGATGCGCTTACAAAGTCATGGTCTGGTACGCTTGCATTTGACCACGGCAGCGGGAGGCCGATGCCGGCGCAGGAATTTTACTTTAAAGTGCCCGTGTGGTCGTGTCTTCGCTGTGCCAATCTCGTTCCGATCGAACACTCGATCTGCTTTCAATGCGACAACCAACGATGCACGACGGCGCCAGTTTGTGTTGTTCCAAATGTGAATGCCGTCCGACGGGATTTATTCACGCGAGGGCAAATTTCCAGACTCTTGAACGAACGCGACGAGGTTAGTTTGGAGTTTCCACTCGAATTGTTCTTCGAAAATGTATCATGCTTAGGCTGGAAAAATGGTCCTTATGCATGCGGCAGCACATGGACACGCGGACTTGATGCAAGAAATACTGCCGTATTTGAGCCGACACGATGTGTGCAAAGTGTCGCATGTATGATTACGTATTTTGCCACTCACAAATCTCTGATCGCATTATTATTAGGATGGTCACATGGCACTTGACCTGGCGTTGGCACAACAACTAGTTTGCACCCAAAATACGTTTCGTCGGTCGAACGAGGGCTTGCTTCGTTGCATTGAACTGCTTCGACGTCGGAGTGATCTCCCCATCGAAACCACACACATTGTACTCGGCGTCGACGAGACTCGTCCATGATGAATTTATGTAGCCGAAGCAATTTGACTCGGCCAAAGCATGTGGTGAATATTGCACCACGACCACAAGCAGTACCAAAGTACAACTGTTGGGCCTCGCCAAAGAAAACAATTGGCCTGAGGTCGAGGATCTATTAAAGACAAATCAGCCTTGTGACCTCCTGAATGCAGTCGACCCAGATACGGTAATTTGATTTATAACCTCTCTTTCCAACACGAAAGGGCCATAGGGCAGAACCGTTGCGCATTTAGTGTGCAACGAAGGCAATGTCCAAATACTGCATCTCCTTCTCGATCAAGACGCGATCGATTTGAATATTCACGATACGGTTGTCAATGTTAATTAAATAGTCATTAATGTTTTCAATGTAGGGCGGCAAATTTCCCATGTATTATGCGATGAAAAACGACCACGTCGATTGTGTTCAAGCTCTTTTGAACTCAGGGGTATCGCCCACTGCCCTGGCAATACGAGAGGTTCGCTGAATCTGTTATGCATCGTTTGAATCATGCTCACACGACATATTAGCCCGGGGACCTCCAAATTGCACGCCTAAATACAACCGCCAAATGCTACAAAATTCTGTTGGACAAATACGACCTTATGGAAAACCCAAACTTGAAACTATATTACAAAGCCAATGTTGGCAGTGTCAAAGCAGCCGAAGATCATGAACGAGTACATCAACGATTGAGGCCAGGCTATTTTCACTCATTTTTGCTTCAATATAGAAACAAGAAACGGCGCTACACGCTGCCATTTTAACTTGCCAACAGCCAAGCGTGGTGCGCATGCTCGCACAAGATGAATTAATTGACGTGAATGCACAAGATGTGGTAAACATAACTAAACTTGTCTGCAATGTTTGCTCAATAACCCACACTTGTAGAATGGCAACACGGCACTCATGGTTGCGAGTCGAGGAGAATCAGATTTATCCCTCGCGTATTTGGATATACTCGTGTTTTGTCAGGTGGATATCGACATATCGAACGCAGTACGAACACACATAACGTTTGAATATGGATCAAATGCTTTTTGTAGAATGGGCAAACTGCGTTGATGATTGCAGCCATGGCTGAACAGGTTTCGATTGTCGGTGTTCTTTTACAATGGATGGCTGAAGTCGACATTGAAGACAAGGTAAAAAATTCTGAGGAAGTTTGACAAATACAAGTTTTGCAGGCTGGGTACACGTGCTTGGATCAAGTTCAACAACAGGTGTCAAAAATGTCCAAACAGGGCAATGATGAGTCGAGCGCTTCGCCATATAATCAAATTCTCGATCTCTTAACCATGGAAATCCAAATCCGTGCTAGCTCGATTGAATTCCGTAAAAAAATGGCCAAAAGCTTGACGAATATGACCACGGACGAAGCGTTTCTCAAACGCGGGTTTCGCAAAGCCATCAATTGCGATGTCGTTCTTGCTCGCACGTATTTGGATGATTGTGTCACGATCCACCACCACGATGTTGAATTCTCTCACGTACGTACAATATGGTAGTCATTAATTCAGCGTATCCTTAGATGGAGAAAATATACGGCGAGGATGTTGACTCGTGCGCCCTGAATTCGATTTTGAGATTGAGAACTTCAGACACCGAGTACATCCACGAGGCTCGAAAACATTGTTTGGAACATCCAGTCATACACCGACTCTTGTCCATCAAATGGGAGCTTTTTGGGCAGCGACTGTATGTCGAGCAGTCTTTGATGAATACATTGCTTTTAGTGACAACAACAATTTCGTCGATTGTATTTGATGAGGTCATGGCGATTACAAGCGGGCCACTTCTTGTTGGCGTTGTAGTCGTAACATTTGTTTTTGTTGGATGCATTGTGAGTCAATTTCTTCGACCTCGAATTTTATGGCAATTGGCTCGAATTCTTTACGATGGGAGATTTGTGTTTGACCCCAAAATACAAATTCCGAATCTCGCCAACAAAAAAGTGCGGGTGAAATATATTCTCTTTCCGGTTAGTGTATTGCTTACGGCAGTGCTTTCTTGTGTCGCCCTCTACGGGATTGCAATTTTCCACGTTGAAAACTATTTTGCTCTTACAAATAACCTCGTCTTGTGGGTGACCGTGGCGTACTTTTTAAGTACAGAACTCAATGAAGCCCGCGCGGGGATCCTGAAGTATTTTGAATCCAACATTAACAAGGCCCAAATGACAGTCTTTTTGATCATATTTTGTGTATTTGTACCTATGAAACTTGGGATTTTTTCCGTCAGCGAGTCGGTTCAAACGGGTCTCGGTGGGTTTATCACGATCGTTTTGTGGGTATTGACAGTTCAATACCTCGAAGTCATCCCGTCCGCAAGCTATTTGTTGCCCATGATGTCCAATTTGCTCCAGGACGTGTGGAATTTTTTCATCCTCTTTGGTGTATTTCAATTGGGTCTGACAATTACATTCTACCAATTGTTTCGGCACCAAGACGACGACGCCTTCAAGTCGCTTGGGCAATCGTTTATCACAACATATTTTGTGGCTTTTGGTCAACTGCCATTGGATTCGCTCAAATCGTTTGAGGCTGGAACTGTGGACGGCGACATTTTATCAGGCTGTGCAGTGGTTCTAATGATGTTCCACGCGGCGGTGGTGGTGCTTTTGCTGCTCAATGTATTGTTGGCTCTCATGAACAAAACAGTCGACGTCGGAATTGAAAAAGCGAGGATCGAAGCGTTGGCAAGTTATGGATATTGCATTTTACGACTCGAGGAATCCGTGTACACGACCAAAGACTCGACAGACCGGCTGATTTATTTTGTCGATGGAAAAGGGATCAAGGTGCTCAACCCAATATTCAACGAGCGTGTTCCCAAGGCTCAACTCCCACTCAGTGACGACCAGGTCGAATCGATTACAGCGTATGCAAACGATAGAGTTGACTGGACTTATTTGATGCGAGACATTGAAGTAGCGATGAAAAGCGTGTTCAACACGTTTCGAGACAAGGTATGCCACGTCCAACATTTCATAGACACAGATGCCGCTGTCGCACTGGAGAAAGAATTCAAATTGATCGAGCACACCGTGGCCAAGATTTCAAAACACATTACTTCGGCAGCGAAAAGTCGTGGGCAGGATCGACCTAGCGTCCTCAATGCACTGATTGGGGTCATCAAAAAGGAAGTCAGTACATTTGAAGACCAATTTAGTGTGACATGGCATGCGAAAGACGATCAAAACGACGAGCACAGAAAATGTATTTTAGTTCATCAAATGACCACGTCCATCGAAATGGACGCGATCTTGAAAGAATTCCGAGAAGAAATTCAAGGTCAAATCGATGTCACATGCAATCGTAAGGTAGTCGACGATGTCGTGGAAAGTGATGCGCACAAACCGACTGTTGTCGATCTGCCACGACTTGCTGGAAGTGAAACTGTGGTCGAAGGATCGAGTCAATCCAAAGCCACCGATGCAATCGAATCTATTGAAGCAATCAGTGGAAACACTGCCGAAAATATGCCAACACGAGACGACCAAGTTGGAGCATTGGCAATACAAATCCAAAACATGAAACAACAAATGGTAGCGCAAATGACGCGACACAGCGATGACATTTCTGAAATCAAGCAGCAGCTCGAAGCCATGACCCAGATTGTTAAGACGTTTGTCGACGCGCCCAATACGAAACAGCGGCGATTCAAGTGGAAAAAGTAATTTTGTCTATTCGAATGGGTTGCCGGTGGGGCAAGATGAAGATTTTAGATGTCCTCGTTTTGGGTTCGATAAATGTACTATACATTCTCTTTGTTGTTCATTCAACATACTGGTATTGCTATAAATGTGCAGATGTATTATGCACTCCGGAGTATTCTATTTGTTTATTCAATATACTTGGAACTACCAGTATTGCTAACTATCTGCAAATCCTCATGCCACTGATCTAGGGTTGTTGCGCCTCGATTGAAAGAATGAACGCCCTTAGCCCCTTGTGGCGTCCAACAACCTTTCATTTCCGAGCATCAATACTGTATCACCTCCATCCGAGATACACCGAGCAACGGAAAATAACCATATCGCGCGAGTTTGACTCAAGCTTTTGCGACAGACACAACACGACTCTGATATTAAATTCGACCTTACTTATTCCCAGAGGTGGCACTTCTTGGCTGGGTTCATGGTCGTGTTGGCCTTGCACTGGAAGACACGAGCAAACTCGTCGTTGTTTTGGATCGCGCCATAGACGCGGAACTTGCCGGGCGGGTGGACGTTTTGGAGGCGGCCTTCGAGGTACTTGTCGCTGTTTTTGGAGCACCAGCCTTGGGCGAACGCAATGTAAAAGAGTTGTTCGCCCGTTTCCTTGGTGTACGGCGACTCGGCCGTCTTCATGTACTCGGTGTACGCGCGGAAGCTGGTCTTGAGCCCACCGTTGTCGGCAATCGTTTCGCCCAGCGTGAGGCGACCATCGACGTTGCCAATCTTTTTGTTGGGTGTGAATTCGCTAAACACTTCAAAGCCCGAGTACTGGTCGACGATGCACTTGGCCTTTTTGTCAAACGCGGCGCCGACGGCGGGCGTCCACCATTCCTTTTGGTTGCCATCGCCGTCAAAATGGCGGCCACTGTTGTCAAAGCCATGGGTGATTTCATGGCCAATGACCATGCCGATCGCGCCAAAATTCTGCGCGGGGTCGTACTCGCCGCCAAAAAACGGCGGCTGCAAAATGCCCGCGGGAAACACGATTTGGTTCTCCCGGGGGCTGTAGTAGGCATTGACCGTGGGTGGCGTCATGCCAAACTTATCCTTTTGGACAGTCGTGCCAATGGTTGCCAAGAGCGCGTCGATATTGGCGCTGCTAATCTTGCGCGTGTTTTGGAGGTACTCGCTCGCATCCAATTCGACATTCGGGTACATTTGGGGATTCTTGGGTCCGCCAATCAAGTGGGTAAATTTGCCCACCTTGGTCTTGGCGTTCGCACGCGTTTCAGCGTCCAGCCAGTCGGCCGTGTCCAAGCCTGCGCGGAACGCGCTTTCGAGCTGGTTGACCATCTTGTCGGCAGCGTCGGCCGCGGACGTGTCGAATGCTGCTTGCATGAAATACTCGCCGACCATTTCCCCTAGTACATCCTGCGCTGCGTCACGACAAAAGGCTTCGCGGGACTTGGGTTCCTTTTCGCCGCCAAGACGTTGGTTGAAGAGCTTCCAGTAGGCCAAACCAAATTCGGTCGTCAGCTGCGGTGCCGCGGCATGCAACACCTTGTACTCCAAGATGGTTGCCAAGTCTTGGGTCGTCAATGCTTGCAAGAGGGCTTCGGCTCGGTCAAAATAAGCGAGGTCGTTCAGCACGACACGGTTGAACGGGTCGTACTCGCGCGTGTTGCCAACGTTGAGGCCATACGCTTCCAAGAGGTAGCCGAGTGTCCATGGGTACTTGGCATAGGCGTCGGCCAACGTCAGTGGGTTGTAGTTGGATGCTTCGACCTCCATCAATTCAACCATAGACAACTGGACACCCGCCATGCGGCGCTCGAACGACGTAATGACATCGACGGCCGCGGCGGCATCGTCGTCCGATTTGCCCGCGAGGATCAAAATAGACGTGATGTATGCCTTGTAGTCACCTTGGATCGCAGCATACTTGGTCGGGTCGACATAGTAGGCCCGAGAAAGTGTGAGTGTGCCTTGGGCTGCGTACAAGACGTTGACCGTTGCGTTTTTGGCATCGGGTTGAACGATCGTGCGCGTGAATGGCGGCACACCACGCTTGCTAAAGTCAGCCGTGAGCCGCACGAGGTCTTCCGACGTGATGTCGTCGGCATAGATCGATGCCAATTCGTCTTGGACCGGCGCGATGCCCAAGTTGTCGAGCGTGTCCGTGTCCAAACACGAGTTGTAAAATTCCCCGAGTGTCGGCTTGTTGTCGTTCAAAACGTCTTGGATGACCAAATCGTTTTTGTTGCCAAGGACTGTGAACGACGTGTCCGTATTGGCTTGCGTCGGCGGGATCTCAGCGGCCTTGTACCATGTGCCGCAGGCATATTGGAAGAAGTCGACGCAAGGATCCACGGACGGGTCCAGCCACGCCAGCACTTCAGGAGGAAACTCGGTCGAGGAGCCAGCCAACGCGGTGGCAGCCAAGGCGGCGGCAGCAACGATGACTTTGACCATGGAGATCGACTGGTGCTTGGGAAGCCAAATTGAAAAGTGAGATAAAGAGGGCAACATCAGAGTGTCTGGTCTTCAGGTGTGTGGGCACAACTGAGTTGCACGATCTCTGATTTTGGCGATCGAGCCAATGAAACCGCTGTGTATTTCAAACCTTCAGCTATCATCAATGGTGCTGAGGTGTGATTTTTGCATCGACTGAAACTTGCGTTAACAATACTGTTGCATGGTGCCATAGAGTCCATGCATTGTATATGGCATGGAAAATTGATTATATACATATTGAAAGGACAGGCAAGTCCGCTGGATCTCGAGGAGAATATCAAGTCGAAACAGCATCACCCATTTGAAACGACCCAAATGGTCCACAAAACCCAATGCAAGGCACAACCTACGACCTCAACCTTTGAAATTTCATTCTCTTGAGGTATGTTCCAACTTTGATTCCTCCAAGTGCCTTAAAGCACACAATAATTCACCAGCCTTTTTTGCTCACCATTTTTGGGTGAAACCCATATAAATCTGAGGGGGGCTGAAATTACTGTCGGAGAAGGCAAAATAGCATATATTTTCACCTTTTTAAAGTATGCCTTGATGCAACAGGCATCAAGTGATTGCTCCATGTGTATAGTTTAATCAAGCTTAAATGTGGCTTTAATTTGGTATACGCAACGGAAATAAAGTGATTACCCCCATTTTATACTTTAATCAAGCTTAAATGTGGCGTTAATAAGAGAAATGCAGCGGAAATAAAGTGATTGCTTCATCAGTCGAGTTAATCAAGAGAATATGCTGGTGCAAAACAAGAGCTTGGGTATTCAATAAAGTGCTCATTTCCATACTTTTGTCCAATCAGATGTACTCCCTCCATTTTGACCAATTAGATTCCATTTTCCACCGGATTGGCTCAAATCAAACAAACCTTATGATCCCATTCGTACTTTGACATTTTGCGTTATTATATTTGCCAGTTGTGGGAAAATGGTGAATATTTTATCCAGGAACTTTTCCCCCTCACCTCAAAAGTGATTTTCAGGGACATGCCCAATTATTTCTCGTCGCCGGCCACCTGCGCGTAATAAAATTCAACTTATAATCAAAAACAAAATGTTTCGGACATGTCTGCTCATGCATTGAACTCTTTCATCTCCACCTACCAACCCCCCAAACCCCCCTCGAACACCCATATCCCATCGAACCTCTAAACCCTCCCTAAACACCTAACCCCCCCACCCCGTTGGTTCAACACCAAGGAATCGTGTTTAGTCCACCACAGGTTTGAATAAATTTATTCTAATTGAAATATTTATATATAACCAAATTTACATACACTCTTGATTTTATCATACACTCTGCACGAATCAACAACTCCGGAGAATCGCTGGCGGCTGGCGGCGAGAAACCGATTCCCGCCCAATGTGTTGGTCTGTCGATAGTCGTGTAACCCCCGTTGCTCTCTTATCGCGCGCCCAAAAGAAGATCCACAAGGCTCTCCCTGGTACACTAGGCTTGATTTAAGTTAGACCGTCAAGGCGGTGGCCTTGCGGCGCAGGACACGACGAAGCCCGCTGGGTTTGTCGTCCTGCTTTCGAAACTGCAGCACGAGTGGTCGCCGCGTCTCTTTGAGTTCCCACACCGTGTGCTTGAGTCCTGCGTACTCTGTGTTGGTGCCATTCATGGACACGAGGAGGTCGCCCGCTTCAACTTGTGGAAAGAGTTGGGCAAACGAATCGGTGACGCAGACGACAGCTATCTTGACCTTGTGTGTCTTGGCTTCGACAATGCCTTCGAGGGTCAGGCCAATGTGGCCCGTGTACGAGATGGTAATGTCATAGCCGGTGGATTTGGCGGCAGCTGCCGTCGTCGTCGGCGTCGGCCGCGGCACAAAGATCGACACGGTCAACATCGCGACGCAGAGGTAGACCCCACCGCCGCCGCCGACATGGTTGACAGACTGGTCTGGCATCGCACGCAACGTGTCATCCCATTCTGGGTCCAACGTCACGGACGAACACGAGTCGAGGCTTTCCATGTCTTCAACCGACGACGCACTGCTCTCGTCTTGGTTGGATACATGTGCCAATTGCCTAAATTCATCGTCAAATGAAGTACAAAGCTAAAACGTACAGGCGAGACTTGGTCGATTCGAGTTCCTTCAAAATCAAATCGTTGGCGGCTTTGACCGAGACTGTCCGCCCTGAGTCCAAGTCCTTGACACACAACGTGTCTTCGAGCGCACGGAGTGTTTCGGGTGGGAGTTCCATAGGCATCGGTTCGTGCTGCTCGTAGTAAATATGGTACACCGATGGTCTTGAGAGCACTTCGGCATCGAGTGTGATCGAGCCCACATCCCCCGGCGGGACACGAAACGTTTTTGAGCGCTGCTGCCAGATGGGCGTGTCGGCGTCGTGGATGTCGACGATGCGAAGACGGTCCATGGGGCTGTGGGTCTCGGGTGCCGTGAACGACACCTTGAGCGGTGATTTGAATGCATGCCGGAGCGACGCGTGCGTCTGCAGAGTATACCCGAGCTTCTCCATCTGTTGGGCAAAGATCGACCAGCACAGCTTGACTTGCTGGTTGTGCGTGAGTTGTTCCGTGTGTTGGAGCAGACTCTGGGCTTTGACGATGCGCGGGAAGAGGAGGTCCATTTCACCGCAAAAACCATACCGGTTGTACGCGATCGCGGCGCCGCGCCGAATGAGATCGAGGAGCACGTCGTCAGCCCCCGATGCACTGCACACATAAGAGTGTCACACCAAGAAGATCCGTCGTACCATGCATAATGGACGCAACTCCAGCCGCGAAGATCCGCGTGGTTGATGTCACACCCCGCATCGGCCAAGATCACATACATCTGCATGCGTGTCGCGACGTCCTGCTTGATGGCGAGCCTAGAGAGACATCGACGAAGGTTGCATGAGGTTGCACAAGTAGCAGACACATACTGCAAGAGGTTGCGACCCTTCTTGTCCACATGAAGCACGTTCACACCCTTCTCGATCGTAAGGCGAATGCCCTCGACATGCCCATATCGGATGGAGTGGACGAGCATCTTCAGAAGGGCTGCGTTGAGCATGGTCTTGACGCCCATGACGAATGTGTAGTCGGTGGGGAGGAAAGCGCAAGCGGCGGCGGAGCGCGATGTGGAGGGTTCCGGCGGAGCGGATGGATATGTTCTGGACCCTCTCTTCCAGTGTGCGCGTGATTTTTATGGACCTTGGCGACGACTCTCTTGTGTTTTGTATGTATTTTTTTCACCGATCCCAGCAATCCAAGTAATCTCTGCCGAAAATGCCGACCGGATAATGTTGACGCATCGACATTATCCGGAT
This sequence comes from Aphanomyces stellatus, assembly GCA_009835185.1. Lineage (NCBI taxonomy): Eukaryota > Oomycota > Saprolegniomycetes > Saprolegniales > Verrucalvaceae > Aphanomyces > Aphanomyces stellatus. The sequence continues at coordinate 13,751 of VJMH01001094.1, forward strand.
GTCGTCGGTCCATCGTCTCACACGAGTTGGACGTGTTGAACGCAACACGTTTTAACCACTCGACACCCCCTTCGCCGCCGTAAAGGCTTGCCAGGCAAGGAAAAACGTCTCCTGGATTGTTTAACCAGATGAGACCTGTTGAACTCAAAGTACGTTTTATAGAGTGGAGTTCAGAAACTTGGAGTTTCGTATCACACAGCATCCCTTCAATTCCTCCCGTGTGTGGTCAAATCCACACAGTCATCCTCGCAAACAAAATGTACTTCGAAATTGATCACATGCCCTTGCAACTTGTACACAATGACATGGAAGAAAGCACCAAGTCCCGACTGCAATTGTTACTGGTGACCTCGTGGACTCAACGCGATGTCTTGCTGTGTATAGACTTGCTGTCTTGGGCAACCACTTCATTCGAGGTTGACTCACAAAGCCTGCCTCGCATTGCCAGTTCCGCTCTCCAGGCGACTCTATTCGGTGCGGACGTCCAGAAAGGTGGTCGCAGTAATAAATAGTACATACAAGCCGCACAGCCAATGGATTTCAGGGACACTTGCAAATGGATATTATCGTCCTCACACAACGCTACGCGAGGCTATGACGCAGTGGTCGGAGGTCTCGGATGCGTTCTTGTCGGACGACGAGGCCTCGGATCCGCCTCTCGCCTCGGCGGTCCACTGCGCTGCCGATGCCACCCACAATCGCACTGAAGAGCACAACGAGTCCGACAAACACAAAGCAGACGACGAGAACAACCAAGACAATCGTGCCAAACTCATGGCCACACTCGCCACAGGGGCCGCAATCGCCACTGGAACCACAGCATCCGTCGCAACAGCCACAGTCGCCGCCCGGGGCAAACATTGGTTGGTACCCTATACCACCACGAGTGGGGCAACAGTTCACACCATCGACAATGGCAACAACGCTGTTCCCAGGCGTGGCGGCGCTGCAACACCACGCTAGAACAGTGACGAGGCCCGTGATGAATGCCGTCATGACAAAGCTCAGGACCAAATAGACGATGAAACGTGGTACTTGAGTCAGTCCAATCCACTCGTAAATCTTGCCATCGAGGCCATTCCAATGGAGGTGGAAGAACGCTGGCGTCCCACGATCCATGAGCCATAGACCGAGGCTCCCGACAAAGATAACCCCAAGGACAAGTGTCCACCGCCAAAGCTGCTCGCGTCGGATTTCCTCATGCAGTGCTTCTTCGTTGTCGACGAGTACCGTGTCGATCGTGTAGCTCGTATGGCAGGTTGGACACTGTGTCATCGCATGGAACGTGTTGGATGTGACGCGCCAGTGGTCCAAGCACCCGCGATGGACATGCGAATGGCATACACAAGGCGCAATGAGCTCATCGGGCGAAAAGAGCGCGCCGCGAGTTGGTTCGAGGCACATGTAGCAGTGGGGCTCGAAGTTAGGCGCACTCGCCTGGGCGCGGATGGCGGCGGCAAAGGAAGACACGTTCACCGTCATTTGTTGCGCGAATTACTGGAGAAAGTGGAGAAATGGCGATCGCCCTGGTCGTGCACGAATTTCCACAATTTAATTTCCCTAGATGAGTTCCGTTCGAATATCTTCCGAGTCGACGAGGAAATGAGTTGGCCCGAGTCCACGTTTTGAAAAGCCAGCTTTCACAGCAACGTACGTTCGGATTGCCGTTGGATGTACCAGAGGCGCTCGTCACGTAGGGGATGTTGTGCCGATGAAATTCAACTCGGCCCCCTTTTGTGTGTGTGGGTCAAACTTAATAAGGGAATTCTATCTTGCTACCTGATCGCACAGCACGTACGGCTGACCACCAAACAAATTCGCCAAGCGAATTCAACGATCACTGTGCACTCAGCTCGCGTACTCCTTGCGATCGAATCAACAACAATAAATGTGCCCGTCTATTCGATCCACCGAGGGCACGCAACGGGGTTGCGACGGAGAAACTGAAAGTGCCATTGCTTTTGTCATGCCAAAATATGGGTATCGGCCAACGACCACCCTTGCCAAAATATTTTTATTGGCGATCGGCATCTCATTGGCTGAAATAACAGAGCGAATCCGCGAGTCATGACCATGGGGGTTTTCCCGTGTTCTCTCTCAAACTCGAAGCCAGCGAGAGCATCCCCAATCGCAAAAGTCCCAGTGCTTCTCGCTCTCGGTCTCCTGCAAGTGTGAGAGAGAGCACGGGAAAGCCCATGGTCATAACTCGCGGATTCGCTCTGTTATTTCAGCCAATGAGATGCCGATCGCCGATCGCCAATAAAAATATTTTAGCAAACGTGGTCGTTGGTCGATTTTGAGAAATATTGGCTTGAGAAATACCAGCCAAAATATGGCTTCGGGAAAATAAACGACCGCTCCCTACAAAAAGTCCGACAAAAGATTAAGTCCCGAGAAACGTGATTATCCGTCCTTGCATGATTCGCACCATCCAATCAAGTGGGTGAAAAACAGCTGGTGCCACGACCGAGCAGCAAAATTCAGCACCACCACCACCAGCAGTGAGCATATTTGTCAGCATGTTGACAGTATTGTCCAACTTTACACCCCTTGACAAAGGATGCCAAAGTCCGCCGAGTCCCCCCTTGGTCCGATCGCATCAGCCATGCGCGCCCAAACCACGTACGACACATTCGACACGTCCCCCGCGTGTTGCTTCATGTGCCACGAGTCCACAAGCGGCGCGGTGAGATCTCCCCTCGAGCTCATTGCTCCCTGTTCGTGCCTTACGTATGTCCATCGGCAATGTTTGGATCACTGGCGCGCCACCTCCGACACGTATCACGCCATGACGGAATGCCCCACGTGCCACGACGAGTATCGAATCCAACGTTTTGAAGTCCCCAACGCTGACGCGCTTGACGACGCAATCAAGACTGCAAAGCGCTGGCGATGGGTCCTCGT
>VJMH01001110.1:0-23406 GCA_009835185.1 Aphanomyces stellatus
CGGCGGCGTCGGCGTCGACGGCGGCACCGTCGTCATCTCGTCCGAAGGCCTCAACCACGAACTCAAGCCCATCCATTACATTCCGATCCTCGGTCAGATGCACGAACGACCCTCGACACTCGACCCAGTCATTGCACAAGAAATCGCTTCTACGTGTGCATCGCTTGGCTTGCCCCATACGATTGGCAAGACGTTGTCGTGCGATGATTTCTACGAAGGTACAACTTGAAATGGCAAAAAACAAATGGATGGCTCATTTGGATGGATGGCTAGAACAAGGCCGCCTTGACGGTGCCATTTGCGAATACACCAATGCCGACAAGATGGCGTACCTCCAAAAGGCGTACGACGCCGGCACGCGCAACATTGAAATGGAGTCGCGTTTGTTTGCCGCGTTTTGCCACAAGCTCCACATCCCTGCTGCTGTTGTGTGCGTCACGCTACTCAACCGTCTTGATGGTGACCAAATCACGCAACCCCACGACGTGCTTGAGAGCTATGACTTGCGCCCCATGTCTGTCCTCCTCGAGTACATCAAGGCCAAGACGACGTAGATAATATTCCGATAAACATTTATTGTATCAATTTGTGGGGTCGTAACCGAACATGCAAGACAACAAAAGCGACATTGGGAATATTCATCCTCCCAGCGGAAATTTATATAAGCCAATTCTTCGATCGCGAAAGTTGTCCTACCTAACTTTTTGTATCGTGTTGATCCGTCCAGAACCGTTCTAATTTGAAATGGCCAAGTTCAAGTAAATACATTGTGGTTACGCAATCCACGGACTTGATCTATTATTCAAACAAGCCCATTCATTTACCTGCCGACAAGATCGGCTCATATATCGAATGTGCCTCTGAGGTAACCACCGACAAAAAAGGCCAAGCAAAATACGAATGTCCTGAAAAAGTTCCCATCAACTTGCTCTTGGGGCTTTTTTGTTTCCGCCGACACTCGGTCGCCTCACGTGAAAGTCACGTAAAATATCTTGTCTAAACCTACCGATCTCGCGCTCGTACACGCGTGCTTTGTTCAGCTCGTGCTGCGTTGACCATAGTTCTTCCAACGTGCGTGGATCATTGTGCTCTGCTCGGGTGAGGTCGTCTCGGAGGACGTGAATCTCAATTTCGTTGGATTCAATTGTTGCCTGCATATTTTTGCGCTGCTTCTTCAGCTCAGCTTGGGTTGCCGCCAGCTTTGCGTTTGACGCACGGAGGTCATGTTTGGCACGTGCAAGCTCGGCTTTCACCCGCGCGAGCTCTTCGTACGTTGCACTTGGTCTGAAGGCGTCGCCCTGCGTGGCAGAGTTGGCTTGGGGCACTTGGGGTAGCGGTGGGGGGGGAATTGTGTATTCGTCTTTGAAACTCTCGGCTTGACACGGGGAAAACAAAGGACGGCGGATTGCCTTCCGCGGCGCCCCCTGCGTGCTCTTGCCGTGTGCCATTGGAATCCGCGTAAATTGTTTTCAAAGCTCGAGCGCCTTGCCGAATCCTCGACAGAAAACAGAATCGACAGGACAAAATGGACAAATAATTTTAGCCAATCAGATTGCCAGAGTGTTGAGATTTGGAAAAGAATATCTATCGGGGGTTGGACACGCAAAATTCCAATCCAAAAAATCTGCTGAATGGAAATGGCGACACACAGTTGCTCCAGTCACGGCAACGAGATGCTCGAGACTGGCCATTGTCATCAATGTTGGTCGTCGTCACTCGTTTGTAAGAGTGTGTGCTAATTAAGTCTAAAGCTATTTCGACCACTTTTTCTCGATGAGGGGAGAACGATGAGACCTTTTAATTGTACTAGTACTTCAGTAAGACTACTCTGGTCGGGAAGAATTGTCCTATTCGTTGCTGCCCTTACATATTTTAGTATATATAATAAAATATATCAATTCATAGAGGTATGACATCAAAAAGCACCATCAGACGTCTCCACATTCAAAGAACCTATCATCTCTTTCGATCCACACGTCGTTTCTTGTCCCAAAAGTGGCATCCGTAGCCAATATTAGAACGGGTAGCTATCTGGACGAAATCGCGACCTCGAAGAGATTAATTAAGATGATTTACGAGCCCCCAAAGTCAGACAAAGTTGCTGATTTTCGATGGGTCCGTGTGGGGTCAAATCGCATTGAATGGCCGCGAAACTTTTTCAGTGGCATCGCTAGAGTTTTCCCTTGCGATCCCGCCCATTGCCGTTGCTTACAAATGAAAGTTGATTGCACTGCCGGATAAAATGTAAAGTTTTTCACCACCCGACGCCTTTGAGAGGCTATATCTCAGCAAACAGGTCGATTTGATAACTCATTTGATAGGCTGGCTCATCAAAGAGGAGATCCCTATCTTTAATATGCTCCATTCAGATGTGAAATCAGGAAAAGGCTTGATAAAAACCTCTCATGTTTTTCTCAATGTGATAATTCTTCCCGACCAGTAATAAAGAGCCCATTTATTCCTGATTCAGTGAGCAACTGGTTGCATTTCGTCCAAAATAGTTCAAATTTAGGAATTTTGTTCGTGGAGCTATTTTGTCCACGGAATCAGCGATCAAACTTGCATGTTGCATCGGATTTTGGTAATATAATTTGTCGTTTCATGTGGTTACAAGAACATAATATCCTCGACAGAAGGAAACATTGAACCTCGGACCTCACGCTTCCTTGTTGGGAGTTCATGGCGTCTGGTGTTTTGAGTTTCGTCGAGTCACTCAACTTGCAATAATCGCGTGCAGGTGAAAGGCTGCAGACGACCTGCGTAACCAAGCGCTCACGTAGTATATTTTGTGATGCTCCAAGTCAGTCTATCCTTGTCAACGAAACAATGAATGCTTGTTTCAATCTGTTCCTTGGGGCTGTGAGTTGTGTAGCCTAATGGGCAGTCTGTAAACGTGCGTCAAAATCGACACCGCTATCTTCGGAAGGTCTCAACCACGCTCAAGTCTACCTCCAACATTCCATCTTTGAACGCGTTAAACGTCCTGATGTTGTCCCAAAGTCTCGTCAGCCTCGAAAGATGGGTTGTTGGGTCTTGACCTAAACTAACTTCATCGTTCATGCACTCAAGTTTCTCTGGTATTACCCTCTCCTGAACTTTGATCTATAGACATCCCACAATGGGTTTCATCGCATGTATGTACGCCCGAAAAAGCCACACCGCCTGGCTTCACCAAATTTTCAACCCCCGGATCACCCGGTGAGTGTCAAATCCGCATTTATTCAAATTCCTGAAAATACTAAACATTGTCCAAATGTCCACCGTGCTTACCGCCGCGCCGATGAAACTTCCACTCGATGTTGTCCTTGCGTGGCTTTGGCGGAGCACTGGAATTGTCCCATCCGCTCGGTACTGTAACCAATTGGGTTGGCCCACACCTCAATCCAACATCCTGCCTGGACACACTTGCCGAATTGTAGATCATGTTAACCGCGATAAATGCGAAGAACTTCTCGAATGCGTTGGCGGCAGACTGGACACGGTCGTTCCTTTTGCTTGAGCAGATGCTCGGCACAGTCCATGCAGAGGGCATTGTGACCACACGGGACGCAGGCGGCATCCTGAGGGCCATCAAAACACACGATACAAACCCGTGCATTGCCAGTGGTGGACTCGGCCTCGACCGGCATCTTCGCGTTTCGCCCACCATCTTGGGCTGTAAAAGGTGGTGCCATCGATGGCTCGCTCTTTGGTGCAGCGCTGGCTTTCACTTTCACATCGCTGGCTTCCACTTTCATGTCGATTTCTTCGAGGTCCTCTTTTGGCGGAGCCGACGGTACATTTCTCATCTTGAGAGGCACAGGCACAGACGCTGGTGAAAATATCGGGGCTGATGGCTGGTCTAATCCATTGTCTGACGGACTCCAACTTTGACGGGGGGCCGATGGGGACATGGGTTGAGTTGGATCAAATGCGTTGTCGTTCCATAAGGCAGTTTTGTGCGTGTAGTGTTGTTGCTAGCGATTTCAGTTAATAGAAATCCAAGGTGGATATGCCAAATATACCTCGTGCGAGTCTGGTTGTCGTTGCGGTGACAGCATCGGTGTTGAGAGTTGCATCTCCCTGCGACGTTTCCGGCGTCTGTACAGTATATAGCAGATTAGCCCCACCACGACAACCCCACCAGCGACAAAGCCTGCAATCGCAGCCGACGAAAAACTCTCTATTTCGATGTCAGTTTATGGTGTAAAATTTATGATGGCCGTACGCGATTTTACACAGACAGTATACACGGGATTACCATCGTTTTCAAATAGCTGTTTGATTGAGCCAGCGTTGCGAATGCATTCGGACGCATCCACGGTAATGTTTGTATTGATAAAGCTACTGGGTGTGGTAATTTTTTGCAGCGCCGTGAATGTCTCTGTGTCCATGATCCAAAATTTGATGGTCATATTCGAGATCGACCTAACCTGGTATGTGACAAGTAGAAAGGGTATAATTGCATACACTCGTTTGAGGGGAGCCTCCGACATGGTAAGCCGAGTCAGTTTGTCGTTGGTTCGGAGCGTCCTACGGGGACAATATTGAGAGATACAACATTGTGTCCATTGTGTACAAATCGGTGACGGCGCCAAGCACAATTTCGGTCACGTCTGTCACGTCAAGGACCCTGTACTCGCATGGGTCAATACAGGGAGGAGAATTTGTTGCGTACAAGGATCGAATGGTCGGGGCAAACAAATTCATGTCGAGCACCGAAGGACACGCGATACAATTTAGGAGTGATCTGCACCGTGGTGAGATAATATTTTGTTGGAATGTCGAGTCGTACAGACTATTCAATGCCCCCGGGAGCGTGATTGGCCACGATTGCATCTTGACACTATCTAGGATCCTATCCAAGGTGTAAAAAATATGCAGCATCGGAATCAATACAAAGTCGAAAGTTTCCACGGAAGGGTGGCTGGCAATGTGAAATTCGTTATTTCTTTGATCGTTCTAGACACTTTGAGTGTTGCAAAATCTCTTTGGTAGGACTTACAAACTCGTGAGCGTGGGTGGATACGTCGTCGGAAATACAATGTTGGTTCCATTTTGAAATTTCCTACTCAGTGTCCATGAAGCCCAAGTTGAACGAGCGCGCCTTACAAGTCTGTAAGAGTGGACGGCCATCGAACTGAACTGGTAAAGTCGATCATGTACATGAATTCGCTACGACAAATTGAATGAGACTCTGCATCACAACATCAATTCCATACATTTTGGTCAAAAGGAAAGGCCACGAAAACATCGATGGGAGGTCGAAATTGGCAATGTGATCAAACGTACTACATGTGCATATGTGACCACCAGGAGCATTTCAGCGTCGTACATGCTCGTGGTCTTGTCGGACAGAACGGTCTTGGACAAGTCCATACGTTCGCGATCTCGGCTCTCGATGCTGACATTCCTAATCCAGCAAATTAAGCAGGTCCAACTCAAGATAACATATACGTGTCATTCAATTTGGAAATGTCGCCCACAGCTTGGTAGGCGGTGCTGTTGGGCAATGGCACGCACGTGGATTTGTTCACAATACACGACGAGGGCAGGCCCATCAGCGAGCCACAGAGTGCGACGTCCCACACACGGACAGCCGCAACCTCACGGGGAAGGTCAATGTACGGGCATGTGTCCGTCTTTTTCTGCGCGTCGGCTACGATCGCCAGCAAGACCAGGAGTCTCGGGCCACGTGAGAGGAAGCGAGGCATCGACGCAGTGGTGTGTGCAACTCTGCCAAGGCATGCTTGGGCAATCCAGCTGTTTGGAGCCAGTAAGTGACCGACAGTTTTCAAGTTTGGGCAATTTTTCGTGAAAATTTATTGAAATATTGCCATCGTTCGGAATAGCTTGCAATATGTCTTCGTCAATTTGAAATTTGAATATGCTTTATTGACGGTCCTTTAAATTTTCTGCGGCAGGTAAACGTTGTAATATACTAATATCAATATAAGTGAAGCTTGTATCATTTTCATTTAGATTTGTGAAAGCGTGCATTAAGTCACCATTTCAGCTATTTTGGACGGTGAGTTATTCTGTTCGTTCTGGGGCATTGCACAATATTTGTGCTTGTGAATTTCTTTGAGTATTCAGGCCACAACCTCGGGGCATATATTCCCTGACAGTGCGCCGCCCGGATCCAGAAGGGTTGTCTCTAAGGATACGATCTATATCAAAGATATTTACAGTTTTGAGGCATTGTACAGAGCATGACGGTAGTACGATACGCTTCCAATTCGAAATAGGGGTAATTCAGCTGGGTCATTATATTTCGATGCCAATGGTCGACCCGATTGTAGCCGTCGCCTCCCTCGCTGTCGGCGGGCCCGCGGACTTGTGTTCATAAGTACGAATACATCTCTTGGAACTTGATGATTGTAGTTTGGGACTCGTTGGGTCAATGCAGCGATGTAATCGCCGCTGTCATGAGAATCAAAATTGTTTAATTTCGTGTTGTCTTTTGCGCCAAAGGAGCGAAGATGTATTGTTGCTACTTCTCTCACATGCGAGGTGCAATTCAGCAATATTAACTGGATTTTGGAGCGTCAGATGTTCGTCGAATGGAGGGACTTTGAGCTGGTACCGACTTGCCAATATCTCCGCCCAGGGTCCCAATGGTGACCAAGACTACGTATGATCGCCGCGGCCCTTGCGACGTGTATACCATCAACAAATATAGAGATACCATGCGGATTTGCCCAACCTTATTCATGTACTGGAGTATCACAGATACTCGTATCGAAGAGTACAACGGAAATATATTCTTTTTCTACCAAACTAGTAATTGGTCGAAAGCGCGTTCGATTCTTTTTTGAATCCAAAGCACCAACTTCAGAGAAACTTGCGTTTATGATTGAAAGTTTTGTCCGGGAAGGTCGGTTGTTTTGAGGCCTACGCTACTTGTATTCGATAGACGGAATACCATCCAAGGAAAAACTAGAGTAACGTTCGATCCACATTGGGTTCCAAAATAACGTCGCTGATACATCGCGACGTCACCATTAACGGTTGGTTGGGAGTATTTATTGTATAGTTGTGAATGGGAGTGCAGAGGTGCCTTTGGGTTGCATTCGGACGCCAAATTGTAAAGCTGAAGGATATAGATTGACGCTAAAATTTCCACGTAGTGAATGATTTATAGACACATCGGTTCGGCGTAGTTCATGGCTGGGCACTCTGTCCATCGAATAATGAAATCGTCAAAAGCAATAGAAATATGTTAATGATGCAATAAACGTCATTATTTATGGCAACGGGGACGGTGATTTCACAGATGTGTTGTTTTGGCGACGCAGATTGGGGTTATCATTCTGACATACTACCATTTGCAACTCTCGATTCAGTAGAGCTGTATTATCCATGGTAAATACGCATCACTTGTCGAATGTGTTGGCGGCAGACTGGACACGATCGCTCTGTCTGTTGGAGGAGTTGACTGGCGCAGTTCATGCAGAGGGTGTTGTGACCACACGGAACGCACGCGGCATTCTGGGGTCCATCTACACACGCGGTGCAGGCTCGCGGGTCGTCCTCCTGGGTCGACACCATTTCGAGCGGCAACTTTGTATCGATGTGATTTTTTGGGGCAGGAGAGGTCCATTCATACGCGCCGCTGTCTGACTTGGTAGCAACGCCATCGGTTGGTTTGAGTGGATATTGCGTCGGTGACCAACGTCGTGCGGATTGCGCATCTTGTTCATCGACCACAAGACTCCAACTCACACTTGGAGCAGACGGCGACATTGATTGGCCCAGCTCCAACGAGGAGTCGCTCCACAGCGCTGTCTTGGGTGTGTAGGCTTGGAGAGAGCTCTAGTTCAGACGCCAATCATTGCCCAAATTGGTCATTTAATCAGGCAAATCTATATGATCGCACCTCCCGGGATTCGTTCACTACGACACGTCGCCGCGAGGACGTTCTAATCCGCTTCATCTTTTTCTTCCTCCGAACGACGTAGACCGCGTAGCTAGCCACCCCAACAAGAGAAACCCCCGCCGCGACGAGACCACCAATCACTTCAGCCCAGTGTCTCTCTAATGTTGGAAATTATGGACTGTTGGGATCGAGATGACGTACGCGTCGTCACACACACAGTGAAAATTCGATCTCCCAAGTGGATGTCCCTGTCTGGTAGCTGGGCGATCGTGCCCTTGTTTCGGATGCACTCGGACGCGTCCACAGTAATGGTCGAGTTTTCAAAGGTGCCTGTTTTTGACTTTTGCAGGATGGTTAATGTATCGCCGTCCATGGTCCAGGACTTAATATCCATGTTGATAATGTACCTAGTCCTTACATGAGGACAATACCAATGTACACACACATATACTCGTACACGGCTTGGAAGTGTTGGCTCGTACGACGCATGGAAAGTCGAGTGAGGTTGACATTATCCATGAGGATCCTACGGGGAGATGAAGTTTTGCAAACGGTACCGTTGGACGTACAGCGAGCTGATACCGTCCAGATTTAATTCCGTGACGCTTGTGTTGGCGAGATACCTATCAGTGGCCATCAGGCGGGTGGCCCTGTCTTTTTGTACAAAAATTCGAGCATTGGGGGAAACTCGTTGGATTTATACGCTGGAAAATTGGAGCAATTTACGATGCTTCTACAAGTCACTGAGTCAAACATGAAAAGGCAATTGCATACAATGCGTGTAATGTTTTGGACAACACATTTGGCCACAGTTGTGACTCGACGTATCGGCAGTTTCTATACGCCAGAAATCAGGGTCGCAGTGATATATGGCTATTCGCACAGTCTCGTGATCGCGGGGGGCAACGTGACAGGCAATTCGATGTTGGATACGTGATCCAGTGTTCTAGACACGTTGTGAGTTGATCTTACTGGCCGAAACGTCGTCTATACTAACAATATTTCGAGCTTGGAGGGATAGGTTGCTGGAAGCACGCCGCCGGTCGCATCGAAGAATGCCCTGTAAAAATTCGTGAAGGGTTCTCCACGTATGGTGCACATACAGTTCCTCCAGCGTCGATGGCCACAATAGCGGGACTGTGATGTTGAACACGTTTACAAATTGACTACAAAAAGCACATCACGCGTGGCCACTTGGCCTCACCACGCACATGCTTGTAATGGATCGAGGCCATTCAAATGTTGTTGGGAGGCACAAGTTGGCAATGCCAAAGAAATTTCTACATGTACATCACAACACCACGGAAATACATGACTCGTACAAGGTTTTCGTCGTGTTTGGCAAGACGGACTTGGACAAGTCCATCATCGCCAAGTCGCGGGTGATCGAGACATATCTATACCCGATGGTCACACCACGAGGCGACAGCACGACGTACTCTGAGCTTTTGGACCTGGAAATGTCACCCACGGCGTCATAGGTCGTCGCGTTGGGTACCTGCGTGCACGATTTGTCCACGACACAAAAGTCGTTTGCCCTCAAGGACTCGAGGCTGCAGAGCACATCGTCCCACACGCGGATGCCTTGGATCTCACGGGGAAGTGTGGCGTATGGGCAGTTGACTGTCTTTTGTGCCTCTGTGGCCGCCACGATCATCGCTGAGACGACAACGAGTCGACGCGCAAGAGCACCTATCCTTGTGTGAGCGCAGTCCACAGAGCAGTCCATCCAAGAAATAGCATGCTATTTTGCTGTTTTGCATGCCAGTGGAATAAAATAATTAGAATGTAAAAAATAGAAATTAAACGATCAGATATTTTGCCTTTCGGTAGTTTTGGTGAATCAACTGGTTTCCTGAACGCTGAGGCAAAACAATACGTGACTGGTGTGATTTGGATTCGTGCATTAATTCACTGGTGCATTTCAATGCACGAGTACTTGTATAAGCTATATACACAAGTCACTCGTGCATTAAAATCCATTAAAATGCACGAGAATTGTGTGTTTTGCTTATTCAAGTACCTTTTGCAACATTTTGGAGTTTTGACTACATCTGTACCACTGCTCCAACTTGTCGACAGCCCGCAGTTCATCAACAACATCAAAATTATCTTCAGGCTTTGTGTATTCGTGTTTGCACCTTTTCAGTGTCAACATACTGCAAGTTTCAAATACCATCTCATCCTGTGTCATCTGCTTTTTGACCTTTCAAACCTTGTGGCATTCGCACTTCAACGTACTTGGGTGTAAATTCCGGATAACTAGAGTCACGAACCAATCACATCACAGCGTTTCATCAGTGCAGGAATCCAGCGACATTAAATCAGCCGTGCGGTCCATGCGCCCCGATCGCCTACGTTGCGCCGTTATCTGAATCCCCTTTGAATTGCTAGTGTGCTACACTGAAGCTTCAAGGTGGGGCTCCCATCTCTCCAATGTTATTGCGTGCGGACCTGACGTCTATGGGCACATGAAGAAGCACCTTGTTTCTTTTCACCACACAAGTCCATCGGTGTATCCTCAAGCGTTGGTCTTTATCAACAACAGTTGACGTGAGTTCTATATCCTCTTATTAACCGTGATAAACCCGCATCACATCTCGAATGTGTTGGCGGCAGACCGGACACGATCGATCTGCCTGTTGGAGGAGATACTCGGCGCAGGTCATGCAGAGGGTGTTGTAGCCACACGGAACGCACGCGGCATACTGGGGTCCATCTACACATAGGATGCAGCCTCGCGGATCGTCCTCCTGGGTCGGCGCCATTTCGAGCGCGAGCTGGTCCTTTGGGGCAGGAGAAACCACCACAAACCAATGTCTGACTTGGTAGCAATGCCATCGATTTAATTGAGTGGACCTTGCGTCGGTGACCGAAGTGGTGCGACCAGCGCATCTTGTTCGTCGACCACAAGACTCCAACTCACACTTGGAGCAGACGGCGACATTGGTTGGCTCAACTCAAAGGAGGAGTCGCCCCTCAGCGCTGTCTTGGGTGTGTAGGCTTAGGAAGAATTCTAGTTCAGATGTCATGTCGATAAGCTAGCCAGGCAAATTTTAACGATCGAACCTCTTGGGATTCGTCCATGAAGTTGCTTCGTCGCGAGGCCGTTCTTGTCCGCTTCCTCGTTTTCTTCCAGCGAACAACAAAGACGGCGCAACCAGCCACCCCGAAAAGAGAGCCACACGCAGCAACGAGGCCATCAGTCTCTCCAGTCCTGTAATACCTCTCTATCGCAAAGATCAACGACTGTGTGGATCGAGATGACGTATGCGTCGTCACGCACACAGTGAAAATTCGACTTCCCAATTGTTTGTCTCTGTCGGCTAGTTGGGCGATCATGCCCTTATTAACGAACTTCGTGTACAGTGACAGCCTTCGGTATGTTAACTAAAATAACTAACTAAAATATAAGCGCAGCAAAGTCGTTGTGCAACGCCGCAGTTATGGCAACGTACCTCCTCACAAGTGGTGCAGTGTACATGTGTTCCAAATTGCATATATGGTGTCGATTTGTCCCAATTCTGGGCCAATATAAAATTTATTTCTTATTTTGCCGACTCTCGTCTGAGTTTCTCATCACTGGAGGTTCGATCACCACCTTCTTGGTCCCATCGGCAGCTTTCATCCGCACCATAAACTTCACATTGGTCTTGTGCAGAGAATCCAACACACCGATCAACCTAGCAGAGTCATGAGAGTCATCAGTCAGCCCACACAACAAACCCAAAGCATTCGTTGAATGTTTCGTGGTGAAAATCATGTAGATGTGGGGACGCCATGAACGGAAACGCATAACCAGAATGGGCGTGGGCCGTGAGCAACATGGCCAAACAAAACCACGTTGCGCTGCACGTGATGTGGGCGCCCGCAAGCGTTGGTCCTATGAAACCATCGTTAATGCTGACACACACGGTCAAGGCACGCACCAGCCATAACTGGCAGCATGTTGACGAGAATCATTTCTTGTGGTGAGCAATAGATGGCGGACACACCAATGGGAGCCGTGAATTCATGATGCAATTTGTGGTACGGTGCGTAGAACGCCTTTGTGTGCTACAACATTGTCATGAGTATACGTCAAGTCGATCGACGGTACAAAGAGCCGATGGGAGTAATACAGCAGCGTTTCCACGGCGACGAGGAAGATCGCAAAGTCCGAGACGATGGTTTTGCTACGCACGTGCAATGACGAAAGCAAGAGATGGACGATCGTACAGGTTTGGAAGTGGACCTTGGGCAGACATACTCGTGAGCGGAACCACGTATTTGATCCACGCAAATGCGGTAGGTACGGCAACGCACACCGTGCTAAAGAGGGACCCCCGGATTCCCTTCCAAACCATGTCACTCGACACGGATTTGTCCTATTATGAGTGAATTGGCATGGCTATTGTGAGAAAGCGTTGGCTATACCACTTGTACTTTGTACTCAATTGCCCATGCTAAGGTAGGTGGTCAACTAAGCCGTAGATAATATGATGTACCTGGTTGAAAGAAGTCGACCACGAGGAGCACACTTGAATACATCCAAAACAGCACCATGCAGAGGGCAAATTCGCAGTAGTGGACGGTTTCTTCCCCATAGTAAGCCACAAATTCCTGAAAAGGCTGGGACACTAAGCAAAGATGTCATTACCTCTGATTCATTTTCCTTTACAACGTACCATATACCGATCTCATTATGGCCATAATGGCCAACGCCAGCGTTGCCAGCACCACCAAATCCTTGAGTTGACCAATCATTTCGAGCACCGACTTGCTCTTGACGAGGTTGTTTTGAAAATGGGAAGACTGGGAAGACTCCTTTCTATTTCGTTTCGACGAAATCGTCGGCAACTGACTTTGCCATAAATACTCGCCCTCATTACCAATATTATAGGACGTTGGTCCCAAGACGGATACTGAAACTTGATTCAACTTCACAGGCAGGGGGTCGTTAAAGAGGATGCGGTTGGTGCGGGTGCGTTTTACGCCGGTCGAGATTTGGGATTGCTTGGTCTTGCAGTGGTTGTTGATGATTTATCAGCGTGCACTACAATGCCTAAATGACTACTGAATTTTCTACTTCTTGTACTTAGTGTACTTGGCAGACAGGCTACATACGAGCGCTCCAAGATAGCCGAGACACAGTGTGCCACAGGCACTTGTCATAAGCGAATGGATTCGACAATCCCCTCTGAGTTCACGAAGCGCACCGAAATATTAAAATGGGCACCAAACACGAAAAATCTCATATTAATGCCCGCACCTCTCCTGATCGAGGCCAGTAATTAATATCTATGCCTCGATAAGCGATCGCATAATTTGATTTTACGTGGATTTGGGTGCGTTTGTTTGAACGGTTCGAGCTGTGGGTCAACATGTCAGCTTATGCACAGTGTAACAAATCGATGCACGTCAATAATATATCTCGGAGCGCGTGCCAAGGAGCACCTGTTTCTACAGTGGGCTTCAACGATCGCGAAACATAAGTGGATGCTAGAAATGCCGAAGGCTTGTTTTTAGCGACCCTGGTAAAGTTGTCGCAGTTCGTCAGTGCCATTTGGTACTGCAAGAGCACCAATCCACTTCGATATGAGATGAACTAGTTCATGACAAAAACTGGAGCCATTACAGATGAATTCCAACTAACTACAGTGACTCGAGTGCCCTTTCAGGATGTTATTTTATAGTTTACAAGTAATCAATTTTTTATTTCTATATTGTATAAAGTTTGGATCCTGTAGAAGTGGCAAGCCACTCGTTTATGTGCGGCTTTATTCGTGTCGTGTCATGTATGTGCCCACGGCAGTTTATTGCAGGTTGTCGTGTCACGTGGGTGGCAACATTGGTGGCCACCAGAGTCGCCCATACCTTTCTGAGTGCAATACCATGTTGCGGATCTTAGGACTCTGCCCCGATGATTGCGTGTAGTGGAACTGTCACTCGTCTTCACATATCAGTACAGTTACCAATCGCGACAATTCTTCACGACCAGTCAGTTATGAAATGTCTAGTTTATGATTTGTTGCCAAATTCCGCGAACTGTGCAAGCCTGTCCCGATAGAATATGTTGAAAAAACCCACCCAAGCCAGTATTTGAGGAACAAGGTATCCACACGTTCATTGTTGAATTCGCCACCCCCCCGCTGAGGCATGGCAAACGTCACAAGCTTCCTGAATGTAACTTCGTTCCTCGGCACGCTCCAATCCTACAACACATTGAGTCCGTTGGAGCCACACTGGTCTGCGTTGACCGCCAATGTGCCAGCGTTTGATGTGGCTTTCTGGGGCACCATTGTTCTCATGACTGTGGTGCTTTTCCTCTCGTCGTTCACGTACTTTCTCATGGATTTGCAACCCTCGCTTCGCAAGTACAAGCTTCAACCCACGCGCGTGCCAACGCTGAGTCAATACGCCGAGTGCTTCCGAGGGGCCTTTGTGGGCCACGTAGCAGTCCACGTGCCTGTCTTCTTCCTCCTCGCGTACTTCATGGACGATTTGCCTGGCTTTTCCGCGACGCGTCCGCTGCCGACGCCCACGACGCTCGTGTGCGAATTGATTTTGTTTTTGATCTGCGAAGACTTTGGATTTTACTGGTGGCATCGCTTCTTGCACTGGAAGCGTATCTACAAGTACATCCACAAATGTACGCCCGATATTTCTCTCCATCTTGCATCCCTCACATCTCTCTCTAGTCCACCACACGTACCCAGCTCCCTTTGGCTTGGCTGCGTTTTACTCGCATCCCGTTGAAGAGCTCGTGACACTCTCGGCCACTCTTGCCGGTCCCGTTCTATTTGGGAGTCACATTTTGACTGCTTGGATTTGGTTTGTTTTACGCGGCTTGGATGCTGTCGATGGCCACTCTGGCTACGCCTTTCCTTACCACTTGCAAACGCTCGTGCCTATTTTCACGGGGCCGTTGCGCCATGACTACCATCACGAAAAGTACGACTCCAATTTCGGCTCCGTGACGGTGTTTTGGGATTGGATTTGTGGCACGGATGCAACGTACCGAGCCCGCCAGCGTGAAAAGGCTAGCCGCGGCGAGCCGGCCTACTTGGATGTCTTTGACTATCTCACGGACTATTTCTCGCCATCTATCGCGAAGACCAAGACTTCGTAATTGCAATACATCGATATTTTGTTTTTCCAATTGCCATTGACGACTGTTTGCTCAAGTTTTATGACGTGAAATATTTATTCCAATGAAATTTTCATCACAACATTTATCGCTTGCAAAAAGTCCGCGTCCCTTGGGGGTTTGTCAGCTTTGCCAAACTACTGAAGTACTGCTAGAGGTTGTCCTTGTGGTTTGTAATACCATGTTCTGCGAAGAAATATTTTTGACAGGGTTAGGGTATTTGGCATTTCGGTGATCAGATGCTTGCAATGTACAACTGCGACCTGCGACGGTTTGTTGAAGAGTGTCCAAGTTCAACTGTTTTGGTATTCAACGAAACGCTTGCTTCCACCAAAGTTGTACTTCTGCGTAGTACTACGCTGTACGCTCGACGCGTGCAGCAAGCGTGCAGCAGGTGAAGACATGGTATACGAAGATGAACGTAGCGCAATCACCTCTACGACAACAAAACGTACGGTTGATTCTCAATGTTGTCGATACATATTGAGTCGACTACCGGTACTATAGTGTACTTGTAATATTAACATATCGTCACGGATGGAATATAAAAAGGAGCAGGAAGAAGCGATCGTAAAACTATTTGCTTTATTCTTGTTCAGCTTGGCTTATGAACTAAACAAGGCTTTCATACCGCACATGGGCATATGAATTTGAGATTGCTCGAAATGCGACATCGTACGTTGAACGTTCATAATCTTTGTAATGCTTGCCCAGACAGTCTGTCGGATCATCCAAAGTTGGTTGTTGGAGGAGGTGAAAACAAGTTTGACCCGTTTGCAATGCTTGTGTAAACAGGTCATACTTGTCGTGCGTACAACAAACTTGAGCTCTACTCACCCAACCAATAAGATACAACGTACCACTACTTTTTGCAATCGACAGTTTATGATTTTACAGGCGACCATGACCTTCGAACTTCGATTGCCGTTTCACGCGAATGTGGTCGAGCGAAACATGGTGGGGGTGGGGTCATCTCTTGTTTCAGGCTGTGGATCGCTGGTCGATATCCTGTTCATCTATCATTTTTGGATTGTTCGGAAGCACCTCAAGTGTTTCGTCATGTCCTCCAAGAAGGATATGTCCTCCACGAAGGTTGCCGCGGCTGCGTCCGAGTCTCCCAAGTCAGCTATCAAGAAGGTCCCCAAGCCCAACGCGATTCTCGACTGGCTCGTCTGTTCGCTCATTGGAACCGAGTGCATTGTTATTGCCTACGTGCTGCCCAATGATTTGCGCCTCCTCTTGATCGGCCTTCTCTTTGTTGTCGCGGGTGCTGTGTGGCTGACCAAGGCGATCTTTCGCTCGGGGGGCGGGTATGTCTCCCGTTCGTACCTCAAACACTTGGGCGATCCGTTGCGCAAGGAGGTTACGATGAAGAAGTTTTGCGACCAATCGTGGCAGTTAACTCTGCATGTGGCCATGACGATCCTCGAGTTGATGGTCATCCAAGGCGAACCATGGTGGAGTGACACGACGACATGTATGTAAAATGTGTCAGCCCCTCTTTGACGGTGCTTGTCTAGTGTGGAACCCCGAAAGCCCGACGTGCGATTTCCCAGACCAAAAATTCCTGACCAAATTCTTGTACATGATTCAACTGGTGCGTCTACGAAAAAGCAACCCGGTTTGATGCTCGTGGTGTAGGCAATTTGGATCTACACGGCGTTTTCGTGCAAGTTCCTCGAAGAAATCCGCAAGGATTATCTCGTGATGATGACACACCACTTTGTCACGATCGCACTTGTGACGTGGAGTTACGCGACGCAGTTCATGCCCATCGGTGTCCTTGTCCTTCTTATCCACGATGCCTCGGACATACCCCTCGACATGCTCAAGATGGCCAACTACCTCAAACTCGAAGCGCGCAAGGGCTTCTTTGTCTCGGAAGGCCTCTTTGCTATTTCGATTGTCGGCTGGTTCTACTCGCGCGTCTACCTCTTCCCAACCAAACTCATCTATTCGGCCTTCTGGGAGAACCGTGAAGCGTGCTGCTTGCCCCACCAAGCGCACGACCTCAGCATTCTATTTCCATCCCCCGGTCCACCGTCCTGGCTTGCCTTCATCGTCCTTCTCACCACGCTCTTTGTGTTGCATGTCTGGTGGACGTTTTTACTCCTTCGCCTCCTAGTCGGCGTACTCACCACGACCGTCCACGATGTCGCTGAAGACGAGTACGAAGGCGCGTCCGACACGGACAAAGAAGAGTAGATCGACACATAATTATCAATACTACTGATTGCGAAAAACGGACTTGTTGCTGAAACACAAACCACTTTGTGTGTATGAGAACAATTCCTGAGACGTGTCTTCAAAGGCAAGAAGACTGAAAAAGCCACCCCAGCTGCATCTGGAGGCTATATCGATTACGACTTCGCATTCTGAATTTGCAAAATTTTCGTCTTAGATGTTGTAAATTGGAAGTACAACTGGTGGCTATGTGCGGCGTGCAGAAACGGTGTAAAGCTCTTGCAGTGAGGGCTCGTGCTCCTTATCCCACGAGATGGCATGGCCGAATTCAAAGTCTTAATTGAGGAACGTCAAATATTATTGATGTGTACTGAAACCATTGCATCAGACCACCAATACTCATCACTTCAAACGAATGGCAACGTCCATGTTGTATGAAATACTCTGATAAGTATTTTATTGCCTGTGCGAATGAAATACTCATCAGTTCCACAGTTTCTCATTTCGTTGGAAAGTTGTACTCGTACTTCGAAGTAGTCATGTTGCCATACAAAACATAAGATGGCATGCACGCACGTTCGAACCCTTACCCAATATTGGAACCAAATTGTATACTTCGAAGAACTACGTCGTATCTCAGTCCATGTTTTGTTGTTGATGCTCTCACCAATACGTTTTGTTTTTATCTCGTTTTGAACTCTTCTTTCGTCAGACGGAACGTGAGTTGGTGAAGAATTCACCAACTTCGGAGTTTTAATTCTTGCCAACAGATTGATGGTGTCGACTCAACAAAGTGCATTCACTTTCTTGATCATCATATTCACGACCGTTACAACCCTTATTCACGACCCTTGGAACCCTGCTTGCCAACTACGCACCACATACATTACCATATACATACGGTACCAAGTTGGTGCATGGCGGTTTGATGAAAATCGAGGCAAGATTTTCACAGATGCCATCATTTCCGAAGTGATTGCACCACGATATCACAAACGATTGAGTGGTTCAGTCAACAACGATCCCTGCAAATTCCTTCACGAGTTACAACATACTACGTAGTAGTCTTTGAAGGATGGTAAAACGCAGTTGTGCCACCGTGCTCGTGTGGGATTTAGATGTACTCGCTGATTTATACGTCGTACTGTATTGGGGTTAAAAATAAAATCTGTCTTCGTATTTCGCAGCTTCTAAAATAGCATGAAGTGCGAAGACAGCTTTTCAAAGTTATTTGTCATCACATTTATGCTCCATCTTCAAATCCACGTAGTAAGGCGAACGTATTCTATGACGACGAGAACACTGCTTCGTATTGATACACAATCTTTCGACTCTTTCTGTGTGGCAATTCGGTCAAATTTTGGTTTGATTTTAGACACATTTGGGGGGAAAAGTGTGCATTACCAGGGACATGCAATTAACCACATGGCGTGGGCACACATTTTGGTTATGTTGATACATTGTACCTTAGAATGACAACGTCCCGCTTCCCGCTCGCTCCTGCCGTTTGCACATGTATGATTCGTTTCACGCCTTTCGACGTTTAGTTAATTGGTTCAACTGTCTTTGTTGTGTCTCGTAGGAGAGACCACGCATCCATTCGACGCGGCATACCGCAGCACAAGGTTTCATATCCACCACATCGACTTCGAACACGTATGTCCAAAACTGCCTTTATAACCGGCGCGACCGGCTTCCTCGGCCAACACCTCGTCGATGTACTTGTTCGGGACGGACATATCGTCATTGCCTTCGTCCGTGGGTCGTCCAAGACAGCGGCATTGGAAGCTCTCGGTGTTCAATGCGTTGTGGGCAACATGCACGACGCCGCGTCTATCGCCGCCGCCATGCCCATGGACGTCGATCTCGTCATCCATGCAGCGGCCAATCTCACGGCATGGCAGCCCAAGCACTCGGACCAGTGGGAAGACAACGTAGTAGCGACCCAGGCCATGTGCGACGCCGCGCTGAAAAGGCACGCCAAACGCTTTGTGTTTGTGAGTTCAATTACGTCGTACGGCGTGGCGTCGACAGTCTGGACAGAGGACATGGCCCAAGAAGGCCATCGATCAGGGCTGCATTACGCCGCGACCAAGCTTGCCGCCGAGGAACACGTTCGCGACGCGACCCGCCAAGGCCTCCATGCCGTGATTGTCAACCCCTGTCACATCCTCGGACCGTATGACACCCAAATGTGGTCGCGTTTGTTCATCCTGATCTCCAAGAACGCCCTCGATGGCATCCCACCCGGCGGGGGCTCCTTTGCCTATGGCCCACACGTGGCTCGAGCCATTCTCGCGGCTGCCGAGAAAGGCCGTGTGGGCCACAACTACATACTCGGAGGCCCAAACGCGTCGTTTCAAGACTTGCTCGTCACGGCAGCAGCGGCGTTGGGCAAAGAAGAGACGCGGGCGCCACTGCCAAGGCCCCTTTTCCTCTTCTTGGGCTGGGCCTACGACTGGTACTCGTATTTGATCACGGGCTCCGAACCGCCTCTGACCTACGAAGGGGCTGTCCTCACGACCGCGTCCATGTTTGCCGACAGCTCCAAAGCAAAGACTGAACTTGGCTACACGACCATGCCTTTGGATGAGATGGTGCGGGACACGATTTCGTGGCTCAAGACGCAGGACTTGGTGTAAGGCTAACGTGAAACAAAAATGATATTGTCGGGTCTATTGGCTGATGTGTGCTTGATTGTATCGGACAAGCAAAACGGCATGGAAGCTGATGTGTACACTATGGATTATTAGTCGATGGTCCCTATTCGACTTTTGATTTTAGGATAAACAAAGCGGTAAAGCCATAGTGTAGCGCGACGGCTGTCGCGAGATGCCACCACGCATGCAGCTGCGGGTTCATGGGCGAAACGACATGGCAGCCGACGCGGTCCAAGAGCCAGCAAAAGAACCCACCGACAGTGACCATTGCCGCACGATGGACAGCGGCAGTGGCAGCAGGCGCATCGCGGGCAATTTGGAGAAAGCGGTAGATGGTGAAGGCAATCATAAAGACCAAGTGCAGCTCGGCAAATCGGAACGAATCAACGACGAGGACCCCCGTCGCCATGACTCCAATATGGACGAGCGTTGACGTGGTGCGGTCGTGACAGAAAAGTACGAGAATGCCGTTCTCAAAGACCTCGTAGATGCGCTGGTAGTGGGCTTGGAGTGACGCGTGGAAGAGGCCAGAGAAAATGCCTGTGAAAACACAGCAAAGAGCGGCGGCCGAGATCTGCCATGGACACCGCTGGGTGTTCAGCAAGGCACGCAAACCCACGACCACGTAGAGGGCGTTGGAAAGGGTGTTCCAAAACTCGGCGACGAAATAGCTGACTGCGTAGTCGCGCTCGCACCAGTTGATGGCGGCCGTGGCGGGGGACCAGAAGCCGACTGCGTCTTCTTGGATGTGAACTTTGGCGCCACCGATTAGAGTGTAGAAGAGTGACGCGTTTGACATCCTTGCAAGTGGCCGTCAAATTTGAAAATGATCGTCAGATCGAAACGAATCACTGTTGACCAAGAATTCTCGGGCTGTCGCAACCAGCTGTTTTGAACACGTGCGAAATTTTTGCAACATACTTCGAAGAACTAATACCCTGCTTTGACAACAGTGGTGGAAGTCAGTCAGGCGCGAGGTTCCGCCGATGGATCTCATTTTCGCGCGTGACGCAGCGGGGACAGGCACTAATATATTGTCCGAAAATACTCGTCAAAACGAGGCCGGCACATCACCAGAATCCTTGAGGGGAAAGCTGTCCTGATTAGGATGCTTGAAGGTTTTTGCTCAATTCATTGAATTACGCATGAGAAAAGACAAATTTTTGCCTGTCAGGACATCATACAAACCCCAATTAAACCGTATTTTTACGGTTTTTACTCCTTTACAAAATTCTATATTATCCACAGGTTAAACACGTTTTATTACGATGACAGTGGACGAGTCTTGCGAGTGGAGTCAAGCCCTTGAAGGTTGGCGTTGCTAGCCGGATGACATTGGATTCTCACTGAGCTTCGTTATCGATTTCTTAAGCCATGCTTGTACATCAAAGTGCTCAGACGATGCCAGAGCTTCAATCTTAAATCGAATAAAACGTGCACAATTTCAAATATAAAGACATGTCGCGTTTTATTCGTATATGGTCGAACGTCATCACGACGACCGATGTATCACTGTACTGACATGGACCAGTGGGCCATGGAATATATGGTAACGGCCACAGAAAAAAAGGCGGTCATAGAAATACTTGCGGGTGGACGCGTCGGTGATTTGGATAACTTGGCGCCCGTGCCATCACATGACAAAAGCAGCGCTACGATGTTGACTTTGCCCCAATCGCAAGCACTAGACAACGCGGTTCGCGTCTCCTAGAAAAATCGTAACCGTCAAAACCACGGATCGGCGAGACACACGACCTTTCGCCCTTCGCTGTCTCGAAATTCGGCCTCGGCGTTCACATCCAATTGGCCTCGGTCCAGAATCGCCTGTATTTGATCCACGCGGGTATGTCCGGCTGCTCGGACGAGGTCGTCTACGGTGTCTTCTCCCGCGGGTTCCTAGAAGCGACTCGTGAATGTCAAGTCGTCTCCCTTGAAGCCACCATTTCGAGCTCATTGACCAGGGCCTTCTAGTTAGTGCCTCTCTAGTTTAGAAAAATGCGTTTTAGTGTGTTAACTGGCCACTAACTTAATGGGCGTTATAATGTATTTTAGTAACACGAATACATGCATTTTCACTTATGTGGACTAGATGCAGGCAATTATCAAGATGACTTCCTTCGTGTCAGATATTATATATCCAAAATGTTACCACGCGCTCTCGACACGTACAAACCTCGACGATGGACGCGAAGTCTATAGCGAGACTTTATAGACTTTGTGTGAGTGTCGATACAGTTCGTACAAACCTGTCGAAATTTATTGGCTATTTTTTCAGAAAACTTTGTCGGTGGGGCAAAAAGTTTTCGTGTTCCTATGTCCTGTTTGTCATGAAAGGTATAGTTTGTGTGATATTAAAGTATGCAAGAATGTACTACGTAGTACTACTTTAGCTTACTTGTCAATTCGGAAAAGAATGTGACAGACCAACTGGCAAATTTTCCAACCCTGAGAGAAATATTATTTTTGACGAATCTAAATATATAGGTTATTAATTGTAGCGGAAATTTTGTGATCTTATTGTACAATTAGAGGAGCCCTTCGATATAAATTGATAGATCAATTCAGATATAGAAGGATGCAATTTTTACAGTGAATTCTGCGAAATTGACCTGTCAAGTGCCTTGTCAAGTGACTAGTCCATCAAAATTCAGAAAATTCAGCGATTGCATTCTCTATCCAGTCATTTGCCAATTTCCTCCCAACCAGAGGCATCCGGATGTCATCCGGAAATTCTGCGACCCTTCGGCATTTGCTGATCAGCTCTATGCCGTTCGATGCCTCATCATTTGGACGCTTGCGGGGGGTGTCAAAAGGGCCGCGGACAGTAGTCATGGGACCGCTACGGCCTAGCCTTTTGATTTGCTGTCCCGGATACCGGCGCCCCTGTCGGTACTTGTTCCAGTGTTGATGGCGCGAGCGGCAGAAGAAAAGGTACATCTCAAATACAGACGCACTCTATTCACTCTTTTCATTCTAGAATCCAAGCCCTTTGCACTAGCCACATCTTGGTTCGATTGCGTCGTCATCTTCATGAATGGGTTGAAAGTCAAAGTTGCTGACTTCGTGCTGTAGGAGCGTATCAAGAACAATCGATGACTCCACAAGCGCATCGGCGCAAACATCATCGTGGCTGCCATCGGTGTCCAAGTTATTGGAACCGGTGGATGTGGGTGGTACGTTCACTTGTGCTGGCAATGCTTGAATGATTTTGCACTTCAAAAAGCCATTGACGATGGTTGCCCTAGGGATGCTGTCCCATGCATCGTTGACCCACTCAACGAGTTCAAAGCGACTTGGCGCGCGCAGTTTGAATGGTTCGTTGGAATCCTTGGCTTGTTCGATTTTGGATCTCAAATGTTGGACCCACTGACGTCGCATGTAGGCTTTCAGAGGCTTCATCCACGACACATCCGCAGGTTGGCAAATCCACGTAAAAGTCGGCGGAATTTTCTCAAGCACAACACTGACTTTTTGAGTATAGGCGATGACGTTGTCCGTGAAGTGCGCGCTGAAGTCGTCCCACAACAAGAGGACTTTCTTGACGTCCTTGCCTTCTCGGTAACCAAAATGATACT
>VJMH01001114.1:0-25131 GCA_009835185.1 Aphanomyces stellatus
TGGAGGGATGTTTTGGGGAAGCAAGACATTAGCCGACATGCGAGTAAGCATTGCGATGCGATATGGCGTATGCGGGGGTGTTCAAATCGAAATATGAATTGGTGGCGGGTTGAAAACCTGATGCTGCCTCCCTTCTCCCCACTTTGAAATGCTCTCTTTCGCGCCAGCGAGTGAATATTTTGAATCAAAATACATCCAATCAGAGAGGAGATCGTGCGCTTTCCAACGCACCAATTAGATTGCCAAAATTCGAGAAATACCCCTCAATTCCACCAATTAGAAAGTTAACCTACCAAACTTTTCCGGCCAGAGTAGTATGAAATTACACAGCTATAAAGTTCACAGAAGTGAATTGTCAGTCAGAATCGCTCGAGCTTGAGCTGGTGCAAGATTCATCGCTCTCTTAACCGTCCATGACACGAAGTTAATCATGCAACTTTTCCAAATGTTGCTGGGCCTTGTTCATGCAACCCCGAATAGTAGTATGAGTCAAACTATCAAATGCAACAGTCAAACGATCAAACACATCCGAAATAGACGACGATTTCGAGGATTGGCGGCCGACTTGGCCCTTGACAATAGCCCAAATTATTTCGATTGCTTGCAAATCAGAATGATGTGGAGGAGTATAAAGGACCGTGCGCCCCTTTTCCTTGGCCACAGACACAATCTGGGGCTCAATATTTTGAGCAATGTACTTTGCCAGTTTGGACCAAATAATTGACTTCAACTAAGTGGCACTGTAGTCAATTCCATACTGATCACAGGCACGAATCATGTCGCCTTTTTTCCACTTCGAACTTGGTGTAGATGCATGGAGATCCTTGTGATACTTGGCGATATCCATTCCAATGATTGCGTTTACCACACCACGGGCCTCCAAATCATTGAGCAAGCAATCAACTCACATAACAAAGTAGTCGTGGTTAAACATCCCATGATAGTCCTTTGGTCGTTTGTCCCTCTTCTTTCCACCCTCAAAGACACGCTGCGTCATGAGGGCTGTGCCCAATACACGATCGTCCAAAATGGCAGCAATTATGAAGTAACGACTATCCTTCTAAGCGGATTTGACTTGAATGTCCAGGTCATCCATAGGGTCATAAAGACTCAATTCGTGGCACGAATAATGGTGATGGATATACGAATCGTCGATGTACACGACGGGCCGTCTTTCACCAGTGATGTGATTCGCCACCATCACCTGAGCGTATTTAGCTCTCATCCCGGAGTTCTTCTCCGAGAGCGTGTACTGGGTAGCTTTGTTGTGCTTACCACGCTTGTAGCCATGCGAGTCTAAGTAGCGTTGGTCAGCTTGAACGCAAGTATCGTAAGACTTTGAATCATCTAAGTCATAATCCACCAAAAAAATGAGCGCGCAACGGCAACATGATGTTGTGACGTTCTAGACGGCGCGCACAGATGTGCTCTCGAATCAAAGTCTCAACATATCGGGTATTGGGCAAACGTGTGACTCGCGGGGTTGAGTTTCCACCGGGCTTTGCGACAAACACGGCTCTGTGGTTTTCGTAGTCAGACCATACTGTCTTGACGGTCTTTGTCCCGCGACCAAGGATCCTTGCAATATGGACCTCAACATGATCCATGTCGAAACTTGATCTGCGCAAGAACACGGAGGTCGTCAATTGTTGCATCGAAATCGCCGATATGACATGTAATGAAGCAGGTATCTCCATGACCAATGCGTCTTCAACTTCCTGTTTGTTTTTATATTAGACTTGAAGGTGACAATATTTTGCTCTGCAGGTCAAGCGTGTTTTGGTCGAAATAGACAATCACCCCCGTGAATATCTCATCATATTTCACCGAGTATTCTGATTCCAAGTTAATTTCTTTCTATATTTTGAATCCCCGTGAAATTATCAATCGGCATACAAAAGGTTATATATTTTAGGACATTTGATTCAATTGTGCAACTTTGGGTCGCTGTTGCTGTGAATTATCCGGTGCATATCGTGCAAAGATCGCGGTGGCCGTTTTGGATCTGCACGGAACGACCGCGAAGCCATCCGCGTGGCCTTCCATGCCATCCTGTCGGCCACACTCGACGAAAAAGAAATGTCAGTAAAGGCTTCAAACCTACCTGTGTAGTTGATTGCCTTCGATACTACGCCACAACCGAACACGGGCTCGAATCAAAACCTCAGTTTCAAATTCGATCTGTCCTGACGACGCCAATGAAGATTGCTTCAATTTGCACCGTTGCCTCTGTCGCCGCTGCTGCCAAAGCCAAGTTTTCCTTGGACCTCAACCATGCGTATGAGACAAGAGCGATGGACGTCAAAGTGCACATCAAGTTTAACACGGACGTCGCTGCCTTGAACGCCGCCGCCGCCGGTGCCGCCGACCCGCACCAAGCCGTGTTTGACCACTTGACCAAGGTCACCAAGGCCTCGGAAACGCTCCTTCGCTCGGTCGTGGGCGCCAGCGCCACCATTGAGTCCCTCTGGGTCGCGCAATCCTTCCTCGTCAAGATGGACAAGGACACGGCCGCCGCCGTCGCCGCGTTGGACCAAGTCACGTACTTGGACGTGAACAGCAAGATCGACTTGGTCGACTTTATCCAAAAGCCGCAAGAAGTGGCCTCAGCGACACCTGACAAGGTCGAATGGGGCATCGATGCCATCGGCGCCCCGTCCATCTGGAAGTACTTCAAAGGCAAGGGCGTCGTCGTGGGTTCGATCGACACTGGGGCATTGGCCACCCACGAAGCCATCAAGGCCAACTGGCGCGCCGACAAGGGCTGGTTCGACCCGTATGACCAAACTGCGACCCCGTACGACTCGCAAGGCCACGGCTCGCACACGATCGGCACGATGGTTGGCGCCAACGGTATTGGCGTCGCGCCCGAAGCCCAGTGGATTTCGTGCATGGGCTTGAAGGGCAAGTCCGGCTCGACCGCCAACCTCTTGAAGTGTGCGCAGTTCATGCTCTGTCCGACCAAGACCGATGGCACCGACGCCGACTGCAAGAAGGGCGTCGATGTCGTCAACAACAGCTGGGGTCGCCCCACGAGTGTCTACGACCCGTACTTTGAAACGTCTATCGCCGCGTGGAAGGCGGCCAACATCACGCCGATCTTCTCCAACGGCAACTCGGGTCCCGTCTGCAAGTCCACGGGCATCCCCGGCGGCTATACGACCGTCATCAGCGTCGGCGCCATCGGCTCGGGTGAAAACGACCCCACGGCCTTGGCCTACTTTAGCTCCAAGGGCTCGGCCACGTCCGTGGACCCTCTCACGGGCCAAACGGTCACCCTCGTCAAACCCGATGTGTCCGCGCCTGGCTACTGGACCCGCTCCGTCGCAATCAAGACCAACTCGTCCTACGCCGACAACGCCGGCACGTCCATGGCGGCCCCCCATGTCTCGGGTGTCGTTGCGTTGCTCAAGAGCGCCAACAAGACGCTCACGTACGACCAAATTTTCAAGTACTTGACCAAGACGACCGAGCAAAAGGTACTCAACACGACCGAGCCGGCCATCTGGCAAACTCCCTTTGGCCCCAACCCGACCGAGCCCGGGGCGCCCAACTGCGGCGACGTCAAGGACACGGTCTGGCCCAACAACCGCTTTGGCCACGGCCGCGTCGATGTCGGCACCATCTTGCGTGACGGGACCTTGCACGACACCCGCCGCGATGCCTGCTAAGAACGCGTCTCCCATGTGACAACGTCC
This sequence comes from Aphanomyces stellatus, assembly GCA_009835185.1. NCBI lineage: Eukaryota > Oomycota > Saprolegniomycetes > Saprolegniales > Verrucalvaceae > Aphanomyces > Aphanomyces stellatus. The sequence continues at coordinate 3,699 of VJMH01001114.1, forward strand.
AAGGAATTGTGGGACCTGCTTGACGCCACTCGGACAAGCCCCATGTTGTGTTGTTGTAAAACATCCAAACTCTTTTATCAATCATTCTCAGAGTACACATTTCAAGTTCAAGAGGGCATATTCGAAATATGTCGTGTTGGTTCATTTCACTGAGGGAGACATCAAGTGTCACTTCGCAGTCCTTCAAATCTCAATAAAACGCCCATATACATATCGTGTTTTTATGTACTTTCAAAACTGAAAGACCGCCTACTGCTTCAACTCGCGGATGAGGTCCATCAATTCGTCCATCTTTGTTTCCATGGAATCGATCTTGCCTTGCATTTCTTCAATGAGTTCATTTTGGGCTTCCACGATTTCATCCTTGATGGTCTTGACGACTTCTTCCAAATGATCCTTGCTCTTTTGGATCTTCTCGTCGAACGTGGTTTCAACTCCTTCAATCTGTTGCTCCAAGTCGCTCAAGAGTGGTTGCTCGACCAACGTCGTCGACTTGGCTTCCTTCACGGCCGCGTCAAACAATTCTAGCGTCTGGGTCTTCATTTTATCCGTAAAGTGTTGCACGTCGTTGTGGTAGGCGAGGTGGAAGAGCAAGACGCACTTCTTGTGCAGCTCGTCCTTGTTGGCGATCCACACGCGCAAGATGTCTTGCTCGAGCTTGTTCGTTTCCTTCAACAAGCTCATGCGCAATCGGTTCAAGACATGCTCGCGGTCTTGGCCCTTAGCCTTGTGGGCCTTGATGAAGATGACCTTGAGCTGGTCCCGCGATGCGTGGATTTGCGAGAATTCGTTGGAAAACACTTCGTCCACTTGCAAGCTCGTGAAATGGGCCACGTGCTTGAGCTTGTTTTCGAGCGTGTCGATTTCGGCCGTCGTGTCAGCGTCAATCTTATTGATGAGCGCGGCCCAGTTAGCCTTTTTGGTTTCGTGGGCGCGGAGTTTTTCGTCCTTCTCGTCGGTCATGTTGAGTTCAGTCTTGAACACACGCTCTTCGAAAATCGGGTTCAACCGACCATTGGGCTCGGTCGGGTCCGTCCCAGGCAGGACAAAGTAGATGAGCTCCTTGTTCTTTTGCTCGTTCATGTTCAGCGAGAGTTCGAGGCGCATAATGCAGTTGGCGTACTTGGCCAACGCTTCGGTGATGGCGGCTTCCAACCCACCGTCGACTGTCTTGTTCATCATGGCCAAGAGCACGTTCAAAAGCAAAATGACGACGACGGCTGCTTGGAACATGATCATCCCGACACCCACATAGTATTGGAAATCTTCGTACGGCCCCGTGATGCTTCCCAACGAGTCGGTCGGCAAGTTGCCAAACGCAACAAAGTACGTCGTCACAAACGAGTGCACAAACGTGTCAAACGCCGGGTCGTCGTTTCCACCAAAGAGTTGGTAGAAAGACACGGTGAGACCGATTTGGAACACACCAAAAAAGATGAAGAAGTTTTTGACGTCCTTCAACATGTTGCCCATCATTGGCAACATGTACGAGGCCGACGGCACGACTTCGAGGAATTGAACCGACAAAATCCAGAGCACAATCGTCGCGACGCCGCTGATCCCGACCATGATCTTAGGGGGAATGATAAAAATGCCCAAGGCAGCGGGGACAATGACAAAGAAGATTGTGAGGTAGGTGGCCGTTTGGGCGAGGTTGATGGACGATTCAACATACTCGGACACGCCACCAGTGATGAGTTCCTTGGTTTCGTTCCACAAAAAGTAGAGTGCCGTGACGCCGAGCACGACGTTGATGACGAACGGGAACGACTTTTCCAACCCAAACATTGCAATCAAGCTCAAAATCAAACCCGTCAACAACACCGTCAAGATCAACGCAATTTGGGCCAACCGGGTCTTGGCCTTTTGCTTGTGTTGTTTCAAATGGGGGATGTAGAGGTACGGACTGAACACCATGCTGCCTTCGTACATGAAACGCGCCAATCGCCAGAGCATCTTGGGCTGCAAGAATTGCACGGTGAGAAATCCCACCACGGCCAACACGGTCGAAAACACACCCAAAATCATGGGAAACGTAATGCCCGATGGCGGGTGGCCCGCCATGAGCGACGAAATCGTGAGCGAGAAGAGGAGCAAAATGTTCATGACGAGTTGCTCGAGGTACTTTTGTTGACCAAACAATTCCCACTTGATTGCCATGATGCGGCTCATGACAACATGGTCCAAGCACTCTTCGTTGGCCTTGGTCTGCAATTCGTCGTCGTCGCCCTTCAAGTTGAGGATGCCGTACAAGACACTGTTTCGTGCCGTCTTGCCGTACACGGACGTGAGCGCCGAAAATCCGACGTCGTGGCGAGTCATGTTGACGCAATCGTCCAAAAACGTGCGGGCAAGTTCAGGGTCGCAATTGATGGCCTTGCTAAAACCATTTTGCTCAAAGGCAACGTTGGGTTCCATGCCGACCAAACTCTTGGACAACTTGTTCCGGTATTCAAGAGAGCTTTCACGCGATTCTTCTTCCTTCACAAGCATGTTGCGAATGACTTCGTGAGACGATACGATGCTGTCTTCGCGGGCGTTGGCCTTAGTGTTTTCAGCCTTCACGACGTCCTGGACAGAACAACCGTTCTACAAGCCGCGTCAAATCCAATCTCGAAGATCGTGGTACGAACCGTGTTTTCAATGTCCAAATCCGCCAGGGCCTCTAGCAACACTTCAACGACTTTGACGTGCCCCGGAACCGCAGCGTAAAAGAGAGCGCTCTCTCCATTCTACATTGCAACACACATCAGCACAAGTGGAAAAACAAAGTGGCAACCTCGTCGATGGTATCGACCATCGGTTCTTGTTCGAGCAAATACGACACGATATCCGCATCGCCATTTTCAGAGGCAATCATAAGCGCTGTTCGACCCCGCTACATTACAACATTGAGACCCAGTATGTGACGAGTCGTAAATTACGTTGTCTTTGGCGTCAACGTCAATGTTGCATTCGACGAGGTTGGTCACGACTCGAAGGGGTTCCTTCGAGAGCAGAGCCGCATGCAAGGGGGTTCGCTTGGACTAGGAATGGTGTAAGCATCAAAGGATTCAAACATATCGTTTTCCCTCACCCCAATATGCTCTTCAGCCTCTTGAATGCTTTCTACGTTGGCCATGTAGTACAAGGGATATTTCTCTTGCAAGTAGTAACGCTCCAAGACCACGCGGTCAGCCTTGATGGCACTGTTGAGCAGGAGGATGGGTCTGAAATTGTTGAGCTACGTGTCCATTAATATAAACATGAACACCACATAAGTATAGTACCTCGTCCGTCTCCTCGTCGCGAAGCTTCAATGGAGGGCAGCCTGCCTTGAGCAAAATACGAATGCACTTAATTCTCTTATTTCGGATGGCCACCAACAATGGGTACTCGCCGTCCTAAAGGCCACCCATCAGATTCAACCGAAGAGTAGAAATTCCGTACGCTGTTTTGAGGGTATAATTCCAAATGTTCTTGCTTCAGAATGAGTTTCAAAATATCGGCGTTGCCATGTTCGCAAATGCGGTGCAGAGCCGTCATCTCAGAGGCATCCTTGGCGTTGATAACGTCAGACGCAAGAGTGGATTCAAACAATTGAGTGAGCGTGGCCCACTGCTTGTCGTCCGCCATCTTGGCGACATCAAGGCCATTCTTCTTGTCCGCCAGCTGACAGTCACCACAACACATTTCTCCTTCAACCTCAGTGTCCAATTCCCCCGACTACAGTCATCATGAAAAACAATGAACCGAAGACAAGTGGAACGTACAATATTCTCGGGGTTGATCTTGTCACCAGACTCGCGGGCAAGAAGCTGGATAATTTCGACAAGCTCGTCGTTCGACCGATTTTCCGTGTTTTTGGCGCACACAACCTTAAGTCCCAACGCGAGGGCCAAGGCATTTTCGCCATTCTGTGTCAAAGTTCAGTCGGACAAAATGGGGACTGCATCACAAGTACCTCGTCCGTGATGTCCAAGTCGCTCTTCTCGACGTACTTTAGCACGACTTTGAGGACATCCAAACGGTATTGCAAGGTGGCATGCATGACAACTGTACACCCATGGGTGTCTTGCGAATTGATCATTGTTTTCACGCCTTCTTTGGCTTCCACGAGGGCAAAGCGCATCTCGTCAATTTCTTCGTCGGTGAGGTCTTCGCCAGGGCCACCACACGTCAAACAGTCTTCGTTTTCAATACCCGATTGGTTTTTGCCGCAAGTTGGGCACTCGAAAACAGGCACTTTGATGCGGAAGAGATCGCTCGAGGGCGGGCATTCCCACTTGCCAGACCACTCGCCCGTCGCTTCGTCGAATTCACCGTCATACATAATCGCATAGCCATCTTCGTACTCCTTGCGCATTTCAAGGTGGTTGCCAGTCCAAGTCCCGTTCACGGAGAAGCCGCCTTCGCCATCCTTGTCTTGGCCAATGAAGCGGTAGGTACCATTGACACGCAAAATCTTGCTCTTGAAAGCGGTGTCGCTCCACTCTCCGCCTTGCTGAAATTGACCCTTCCACTCGAGCTGGCCATTGGAATCCTCTTCGGAGGTACCACCACCCGCGGCACTCGTTTCGGCGATCCACGCTTCGAGGTCCGCGAGCTTTCCGTCACGTGCCATCCGATGCACGGGATAGTCATTTCGAAATTCTTCTTCGGACGTGACCAATTCACCCAATTCTTCCTTGATCGCAACATCAACAATAGATTGTTCTTCGTTATCGTGGATATCCAACGCCGCGTCGTTGCGCAAGAGCAGCTCCACGACGGGTCGCGTATCAACATACCACTCCTCATTCGCAACGGCGAGGTGCAAGGGTGTCGATCCTTCATGCTGCGAAATTTGTTTTAGTCGAATCAAACATTTCGTCTCGAAATTGTACCTCGGTCTGGAGATCAATGTTGGCACCCGCGGCCAGCAAAATTTCTGCGACCCGACGGTGGCCATTTTGGGCAGCATGGTGCAGAGGAGAAAGTCCTTGTTCGTCAAATGCGTCGACGGGGGCGCCCGCGGCAATCAACAACTCGCAAATTTCGTTGGAACCGTTCATCGCAGCAATGTGCAACGGCATCATGCCTTCGAGCTAGATGGACACATTTAAATTTCGAGAGTATAACTGGGATGCAACGTACATTGCGTGTTTGCGTGAGGTCAATTTCCTTGATTGACTTGAGGAGAATTTCGACAATCTTTCGGCGATTCTTCTTCGCCGCTTTGAAGATCGGGTCATACGCATACTACAATATCCCAATGAGTTATAGGTCGCATGCTGCCCATGAGATTTTGTCGTACATCGTAGCACTTCTTGTAGCTCGCACGGCGCAAGATGAGTTGAACAATGTCGTCCTTGCCAAGCTCGGCGGCTTGGGCCAAAATCGAACCACCGTACTACATTCCAACGACGCATGAGCACATCAGGGACATCGAGGCCATAAATGCCTTACATCACTCGAGTAGTCTTCTTCCTTGAGGTTACCAGCTTCCAATCGCGAGACGATGGCGGAGAACTTGCCTTCCTGGAACAATTGGATCATGTCCTTCTTGTAGTCTTCGTCGGCCCCCTCGTCTTCATTCTCATCGTCGTCGTCATCATCGCCAACAAACGTTGGGTTGGAAGCATCCTGGAAGGAGCCATATGACGTCTTGTCGAACTGCGTGGGCGACTTCATCTCGCTCATGATGGGAACGAAGTCAAATTCGAAATGAAGACGATGGCGCCGCACTTTCTCAACCGAACAACACGACCAATCTGGCGTCAGAATCGTCGAGAGTAGTTGTCTACTTATTGAAGGTAAATTTACCGCTCGAGCGACGGTGGAGGACGATATTTCAACCAATCCGATTTGTGCTTTGGACTGAACTCACTACATGACGGTTATGATTGGCTGAATATTGCTATTCTTTTGAGCAATGGCATCAATAGTAACGAAAGCCGACCAAATGCAATCCTTCAAAATTGTATATTGGAGGACAATTTTGCACCAGCAAGTCTCGTGCCCCCACCAGCCCAAATTCACTTGGTTTTGCTATACCAAATATGATCGACACTGCATATTGAATAAGGGAATGTGTGAACGTTCCGCATTCGGAGGAGGTGGGAGAGACCAAGCTGCGAGAAAGGAACTGCAGCGCGTTGAGTGCGTGAATTGCCCCTCACCAAACCTCCTCACGCTATTTGCCTTTGGATATTCGTGAGGATATGTGTGGCTTATTTTGCTTCTGAAGACCCAACCCAGAGCTTGCCCGCGTGGAGGTGACGTCTCGTAGTGGCATTTTGAATGTCGGCTGTCGTGGTCATGTCGTCCCTTTGATGTTCAACACAGTGCAAATGCAGAAGCCTTGACGAGAGTTCATAAAGTGGGAACGAAGGAATCGTCGTTCCATTGTGGTGATCGTGTGTGGGCGGTCAGATCGAGCTGGAGGGATGTTTCTGGTGTCATCAAATATAGCGGAAATTGTCGTCATTTATTTGCAATTATTTCTTACTTTTGATCAGGATTCGAAATTCGAAACGATTGGCTGTTTTCGAGGATGAAGCGGTCCAACAATGGAGCTGACGATGCGGGGGCTCGTCCGAAAGGAGGTCGAACTGACCGCGTCTTTACCGTCCCATCGCACCGGGAGCTAAAACAGAGAGAGAAAACTCGCTTTTCACAAGTACTTTTTTGTTTCTGTCATTTGTCATTCGAATGTGTAGCCTCAACAAGTGAGTGGATTCAGTAAATTCTACGACGGTCGCGTCCAATTCGATCGATCCCTCCTGGTATGTTCATAATTCAGGTTCCGTCATGGAAACGTCTTGTAGAAACGACTGCGCAAGAGTGCAGCTTTGGGCTCCGACTTGCTCGTTGGGTTGGAAACGTTCGAAGAACCGCCGAGCACTGCACCGATCGAACACATTGTAGACGCCATGCTGCGTGCGCATTCCCAACAGCACAATACCACAAATGCCGCGACACCTGCACCAATATTCAATGTCGTGACATATCGAAACAACCTCAACAAAATTATGGGGGTTAATGTAAGTTCGTACACACTCCACTGAACCCTGTCCTTAGACGCCGTATAATACCAATTCACCGTACTCGTTCCATGTCCAGCGAGCCCACGGCTGCATATATCTTAACGTGCATCAATTACCACCAACGTACGCAACAAATCAATATCAATCACATGCAGCGTATGCCGGTCGGCGATACGAGACCATATCCACGGCGGAGTCGAGTGGAGATGGCGAATATTGTGGCGTATTTTCAGTGTCTCTGGGCCAAAAAAAGATATTGGTAATGCTGTCCTTGATTCACAGCCTTACATTTAGCTAGGTCGGTGCTGAATTGGATGGACTTGATGAAGATGGGACATACGTTGAATTGAAAACATATCGGCTCTTGCAGACACCCAAAGACCGCATGAGTTTTGAGCGATACAAACTGCTGGCTTTTTGGATTCAATCCTATGTCGTGGGTGTACCGCAAATTCGAGTTGGATTTCGAGACGACGACTTCCGCTTGACGAAGGAGCAAACGCTGTCGACGACTCAACTTCCACGCTTTGGTGCGGCGTACTGGGTAAAATTCAATTAACCAACAAACCCATATAATCATCGACTTTCATAGGATTCGAATGTGTGCTTGAACTTTGCTGATATGTTCCTTAACTGGTTGTTGGAGCAAGATATCCCCGAGGAGAGTGTACACGTTGTTGATTACAATCCCCGGTTCAAGGAGTTGTCGTTGCGCCAAACGCAAGATCCATGCTTTCTAACTTCAACCTTATCAACACACCTTGAGTTTGAAAACCGCAATTAAACGTTTTGCTTCGTACTTGCCTATCGAATGTACGTAAGAGGCAGGTAGCGTTGACGATTAGAAAATTCGCATTATGTTTTACTTCGAAAGAATTCTAAACAAAATAACCATTCATGTTGATTGCGTATGGATAATGAGAAATTACTTCCCAAGCAGACGCGATACTACGACAGTGTTGAATACAACAAGCAAAGTCCATACAGCCATAGAGGGTGCGAACGCTGCAGTCGCCATCGAAATATTTACTGCAATGAGTTGCATCATTCGCTGGTTTGTGAAACGAGGCAATTGCCAGCTTTCTGATTTACGTCCAGGTCGAGTTTCAGTTGCGGGCACAAAAGAAGGTGGAGGGGAAATTGGTTCATCGTCTTTTTGAATTCGCGGCAAAGGGATTTCTTCTGGGCAAGTTGATTGATCGCCATCGTAAGGGGTTGGACTCATATCGTCCTCGTCATCATCACTGGGGTTTTCATCCTCAGGGTCGGATGAGGGTTGCTGGTCCGTTCGTCCAACTTCACCGCCATGTTGGTTCCAGCGTACAAGAAATATACACGTCGCAAGAGCAGCACGCCATGCAACGAAATCTTCCTCTTTTTCTGCGCATAGTAACCTAGCCATCATAATTACTTTAGTACACGAATATTCAATAAAGAAAAATACCATGACGTTCTTCCTGACGAAATTTGAAACGCATACGGCGTCGGGCAATTTTGCTGATGTGACACTTCCAGCGTAGTTTTAGCACACGTCACGCGAAGCTTCGCAATTGGACCCTCTCTATTTCAAAAATTGGAAAGAGCCACGACACGAACACTAACCTTGAAGTTGACTCTTCTTTGTCGTAATAACGCAATATGCCATGTGCGCCATCCAGCGTAAACCACTTGCGGTACCATTTGTTAATTGATGTAAACCCAGATTTGATAGACGTGTGGTGGCGTTGCAAAATTAGTGGGCCTGCCTTGATGCAAAATGCATTAGCATTTGTCCACCCTGGAAAAAGGAATTTAGGTTTTTCTGCTGGATAATACTAACCAATTTTTGTCATTGACCGACTGACAAGTCGACGAGGCGACATGATCATTGATTTGCGTCTCACTTGCTCAATATATCCAGTTGGTGCGAGGTCGCTGTCTGGTGCGACGATAGCCACTTGTTGCGGTCGATTACTTGCACTGCCATCGTCCACCCTAATGCATGGGTTATTTTTCTAACTTTAAGCTAGTACTTACGGAGATGTTGGCAAAATGACTTCAGCGCGATATGTAACAGTTTTGGATCGACGCCACACATAGGAATTGTCCCATGTGAGCACACAAAGACCACTTTCAGGGCACATGACCGTGCCCTTTAAGCTTTCTTCCCTTGAATACATGTGTAGTGCGGTATCGTTGAGTGTAATTGAGAAACCAATGTCGGATTTTAGAGTCGAGAATTGATAGACCACTTCGGCATTGGCACATGGAATTTCAATGCTTATCGAGTACGACTGACCTGGAATATCCGATTTCTAATTTATCAATTCTGGAAATATGCAGCATACCTCTTTGAATGAGAACGCTTGTTGATTCTCGGTGGTCTTGTTCGTCGTCGTTGTCTTCATCGCTTCCGTCGGAAAGTGGACAGTCGTCCAGAAAGGCGCGTAATATTTCACAAGACGCAATCGTGTCGAACGTCAAAAGATCGTGAATGTATTTCTCCAATTCCTACGAGCGCTCTCATCGTTTGAACAGAAAAAATTGGCACACCGTATACTTTTGCTCGATGTAGCGAGTATCGTAGCGATTCACTTTCATAGATGGGAGCAAGGGAATGGTAGTCCGTGGGTATTTTTTGCTCAGCTAGAATGATTGTTCACGACAAAGGCACCGCATCGCCGCACCTGCTTGTGAAGTGACTTGAACTGGAGATATGTTCGTTTCACTGTGTTCGTGTCTTCCGAGTCCACGACATGCATAATGAACATCGTGTAGTACGGGCGCTGAATCGCCCGTCGAAACTTTTTCGATTCTTTTTTGTCGATCGTGTGACTCACAATGCGGCACTTGACTGCCGTGCGATGGACAATTCCGGCTTCCCGAACTTGGTCAGCTTCCTCGTTATCGAACGCACGAAATGATAGCTTTGTCAACTCCCCCTTCCGAGGGCTGCTGCTGCCGCCTTCGTCGGACCCACAGCTTTCTTGCATGCGTTCGAACAGTTTCAAATGGAACGACACACAAATTCAACGATCCGGATCCGGAACGGATTCGTTGTCCGTATAACAACAAAATATCCGGATACATATTATGGGGTCAATGAAGATCACTCTTGAAAGCGCGGGATTTCAAAATGAATCCAATCGGAGTCGACGAAGCAAAGCGATGGGAATTGACGACGTTATGCGTCGAAGATCTCCACGCAAAGGTACATCGAGATTACAAGCTACAAGTAGCTATGGAATATCTCGAATAGGGTCGCCTGGAAGAACTTCACGAATGGAACGGAACTCTGGAATCCATGGACGAACGCATGAATTCTCACAAAGCAGTGTGGACAAATCCACATTACGTTGCATTCGTGGGATACTGGTTTCGTAAATTAGTTGCACATGGTGATGTCAAAGAAACCTGGAACAAGAGAGTTGCCATGGTGCGGAATTGCCGACGAGTCTTGATGGACGCAGCCTGTCCGCAGCGAATTCTCCAGCATGGGGTTGAACAACTCTACAAGTTTGGACAAAGGGATCCATCATTCGTAATTTTTGCACTTGGTGTGGAATCATTTCAATATACCACCCACTCCAACGCATTTAGAAGGTACAACCTACTGTGACACAGTCCTAACAATTATGTAGTGCAATGCAAGCATTGGTAGTCGAATATATTTATCACATTATATTTTATGTGATGAATTCAATGCTGAGTAGCACGGACTCCTTTTGTGCATGGAAGGATCGGGCTCGTCGTTTGAGGTGATAATTGCCTCGATGTGGTGCTGACATTTGTTGCTTAGACCCTCTACAAAGAGTTGATGGACAACGATGTTTCTGTTCAATTGTCAAATGTACTCAACCAGTCATTGTTCTCCCCGTCGGCACCTCTTCGTTCAATTGGCTCGAAGATATTGTATCAAATCATACTTGATTCAACTAGCGATGAAGGTAAAGGTGTTTTGACTTGCAGCAATTTCTTACTTGACCAGCTGAACGAGTGCTGAATGTTTTGTTGGATTGTGCTGAGAATGAAGATGGCAATGACAAGGTCAGAGCGCACACGTATGGTTTGGCGTGGGAAGTATTAGACGTTCGACGAGACCTGTTTTGCGTGGAAATATGGGCTTCTATTTCCAATTCTTTGCGGGACTCGGTCTCCCTCGTTCGCAATGTGGCGATATTTTCGGTTGCCCGAATGCTATTTCGCGAAAACAGGCTTGTTTTGGCAGTCCCCATGGCAAGTCAACTGCAAATCTGCCAGGATTAACGTCGTGTAGTTGACTGAACTTGTCAAACTATACATTCTGGACAGCCAAACGCTCGAAAAAGACGTGGTCAAGATGCTTTATCATTTTTTTCAGGATGGTTATGGTTCAACATCAACTCACGACGAAGTTATTTTTCATTGCATCGTGAGCCCATTCTCTTGAAATCATTTTTCACTGACAATCCAACAGATGGACATAAACTACCTCGTACTCAATGCTCCTGACGTTGCGTTAAAGCTCTCTCTCTAGGCGTACACGACAGGCGTGGCATTGCCCGCACATGACGAATTGGTCAATGTGCGTCTTGATCGCATTGACTTGACCTTGAAGCATGAAAATCAATTGCTCCTTCCAATGCTTAGTGAAATAGGAAAGAATCGTGTCGTCCAAGAGTTTCAACGGTGCGCATGTCGGCAGAACTCAACTTTTAATTGTGTCGCAGGATGATGGAAACTACTTTCAACACAAAATACTCGAAAAGTCGTGTCCGATCCATTTTATGCCTTCGTGATTAGTGTATCGACCACCCCGCTCCGCTGCTCTGGCAAAATGACAAAAAAGCACACAAATTTTGGCCCTCAACCAATAATTTCAACTGATTGCGAATTGTCAAAGGCGTGTTTATCCGCGCGCGAGTATGGCACGCGAGTGCTGTTGGTTTCCAACTCTGTCGTGCTGCATTCGCGCAAACGTTGTGTTGGCAAATTTTCCAATTCGAATGATTTGTTGGGTTCTCCAATCAGATGTCCACGATCCAGGATCAACTCATCGCAATCAAAAACGCATGCCAGCTGGTTTGGATGAGTGACCGAAAAATTAACCCACTTGATCGCCATACAATTTACTCCGGAGTAGTAGTTTCGTTACACCCTGTAAAGTGCGAATATTCGCGTTTTGACCCTCGAAATCATTTTCTCCACGTCCGCACGAACACCCCACATTCCTTTTTTGTAAAATTTCGAACATGAGCATTAAACTGATCTAAATTCTATGGGTGCTGACCAAATGTTGCCGGCCCAACCAAGACAGACAATAGATCGCCGATGCCACCTTGGAAGCCTAGCGGCACTGCGCTTCGTTGGATCGCTGAGGCGGGGGAAGGGAGATGATGGAGAGGAACTGCTGCAACGCAGCACGCTGTCAAACAACAGCAGGAGGAATCTGTCTCATATGCGTTCACGAACACCATAAATTTTCACGGGTTAGTACCCTTTTTTGTCACTAGCCCAATCGCGAAACAGCTCAGCAGCATCAAACGATGGCAACCGCTCGAACGCGGGTCGATGCGATCGCATTCACGATGCTGGGGTGCACGTGCGACGTGCCCCTCTTTCGCCAGAAGTACCTCAGGTATTTGCCTGTCCTCTGAATGATTCTCATGTGACCCACAGATCCCACCGCACCGACGGGACCAAAGTACCTCGTCGATCACGTCATAGCAAGTGTCACAAACCTTTGTAGGTCGTTCGATGCTTTCCGCACTGCTGCCCCAACCACACCGAACTCTCGTTCTGTGCCGCGTCGTTGGCCGTGGCCATCACAGCGACCCCACCGGCGCTCTTGAAGCACTGCCTTGTCTTCCTCCACTTTGAAGCGTCGTACGACCCAACGCACGCCAGCGGCGACTCCATCGACGCACACGTCGTCCTCGCAGACCAGAGGTCGAAAGAGAATCCACGGGGAGCCTGGATTCCTACACAGCCCACAGCTGCAAAGGTACAACACGTCTTTGTCACGTCCCTCGCTTTACGGACGTCGCAAGGGCAACGCCATTGCGTTTGAATACGCCGCCCCGGACGGTGGCGCTTGGCATTATGGCTGGCTTGGTGGCTCGTCGATCCACCAGCGGTTGTCCTGGCATCGTCTCAAGGTATATATTCCCTTGTGTACCCCCTTGTGTCATGCATATACCAAGGCGTACCTCTTTTTACGGCGCGAGAATGACTTTGTTGTGCTCGCGTCGGTGGCGTCGCCCCCCTTTTTTGTCATGTCGTATCGACGATCGTGCAAATCCTGTCAAGCCAACGTAGCCACGAGTCGCGTCATGTGCGACTGCGTGGGCATGTTTCGCTTGGGCGACAACCTCCTCCACGACGTCCTCACCAACGGAACCACCCAAGTGGACATTCTCCACTCCAACGAGCGACGGGAAAGTGCCTCGTTAATTCCCCAGTCGAATGTGCAGACAAACTACCTCTCAGAAATAGAAACGCGGTTCCAGATGCTTCATGCCTTGCTTGCTCGAACCCCCTTGGATGTAACGTGTGGAAATATTATCCAAGCATCGGTCGAGTCCATGACAAGTGGCTCCAAGAGTCTCGTCGGAGGAAAATCAACTGGCAATACACAGCAGGGCGGCGGCGGAACTCACATCGCAGCCATTTGCGTCGACATTGTTTGGGCTCTTGTGCGATACCAGCCGACTGTGGCGTGGCGCGACCACGCCAGTCACCTCTTGGACCAAAAGCAGTTGTGTGTTGCCTACGAGGACTGGCTCACTCGTCTTATGAAGGTTGTCCTCCAAGTTCTCCACGCCAGAGGCATCGAACCAGACAATTTCTTCCGTTCCGTTGCCGCGCTCTTGCCAACGGCCCCAGAACCCACCGCAACGAAACACCAGGCATTGTACTCGCCCCTTTTTCTGTTTTTCGTTGCGCAATTACGCGAAATTTATATGGTATGGTAATTTTAATTGGCCGATATATCATCGTTTTCAGCATATCAATATTTTGGTAGGCACTCGAGTACGCTGCTCCTGCGCCCATGATGCCACCTGCGCATCCGTGCGACGGACACTGGCGACTCCATGCGGAATCATCCCATCTCTACGTATTTTCAAAGGCCCCCAATCTCTTGACTATGATGCGCTCCTTGACCATGGGGGAAAGGCTGCAGATCATCACCTCTACAAAATCGTTCTTTGTGAGTACAATCGTCGTTTTATGCAAAACACTAATATAATTTGTTCGCAGGTCAGATCTGGCATCGCAATGTTCCCAACTGTCTGGACCGAGTTGGTGCTAGACAAATCTCCCCGCGTCTTTCGTGTATTTCCAAATGGCGAAACGTCCATGTCTGGGTGGGGCAATTTTCTCCATGGCGACTATGTGGCTTGGAAAGACAACAATGCCATTTGCATCCGATTGGCTTCGTGGCCAACCAACGACGGCGACGACGAGACTGGCGATCGCCATTCCCACGAATCTCAAGAACGGAACATATTTTATGTTTTGAATATTCGAGTCGAGCAATCAAACGACCGGCTGGCCCTGGTATGCGACGCGGCGATTGGAACACCGACGGCCGCAACCATGCTGGAGAACTGGACTTTGCATGAACGGAATACTCACCTAGAAAATGCGCGCGCTCCAGTTCCGTGGTTGCAACTTCAATCCATATACAACCGCGTTAGCTAAGAAAATTTAATAAACCAGATTTGTTGGACAGAATTACTGATTTTGCATTGTGTGCGGTGTGAACATGCAGGATTTCCTGCGACACCGTTACGGGATTATAACAAATGAAACATATTTAGCGATGAATATTTGAAAAATACGTGAACAACTTTACAACGCAGTAATTTTAACAATCATAGTGATTATGCAATTTTATTTATGAGTGCAATACCATACCCCTTCTCAAAAACCGGTTTGTAAATTATATCTAAATTAGTACAGCCTGTATAATTGTAACCAACTTCTTCTCTAGTGATTTTAATCACTATTGTAGTCGACGTCATGTGCAGTGGGTAGCGGGATCGGGGATTCATACAAACAGCAAGGACTACTTCTTGTCAAATTTAATCATAAATTGATGGCTTGAAATCATATGAGAAAGTCAACGTGGCGATCTATTTGGATCTGCCATTATTTTTCTTGGATATTATTGTACCACATTTCCCAACACCGTTGAATCGCTAAAATTCATAGTTTTTGTTATCTTGTCGAGAAGACAAGAATAAAAACAATACACATCGCAAAAATATTTCGCCTATCATCAGCGTCATGTACTTTGTTGGATGTTCATTTCCTGCCGAATTTGGCAATAGGCAGATATATTTGGTAGTTCAAAAACGATCGAGTTTGATCTACCACCCCCCTGCATTGATTACTGCACAAACGCAAATATCGACCAAACTCGGCAAATTAAGTGCGCACGACTCATGAAAAAGTAACCATGACAAATATTGAAGAAGCTCAATTGCGATAGCAGCACGGCAAAGTAGAAGTTCAATTGAGATGGAACCTTCGATAAGTTCAACTTATAATTAACAGTCGAACGATCAATGATATAAAATATTTTCCATTGGCAGATTGTCGTCTAAGTGCAATAAAAATTCAACTAGGTGAAAAAAAATATGATTAAGTAGGGTGGCACATCCTGCCGATAATCCATGCCATGACAACGACATTGACATTCGGGTGGTTCGGGATACCAACCTCTATTCCACTTGATGGCAATAACGAGCTTCGTCAAATATTCCACTTATCACAAAATTTATTCAGCGTGAAGGGTTCGGTCACAGGTGGCGAAGCGAGTAATACGTAAAATGGCATCAAAGGCAAATTATCTCGAGAAACACATCGTCGTGGGCAGGATAATTGCATGTTGCGCCATGACCAGTCGATTTTCACACGCTGTCAAAACACAAAACCTGAATAATATCGAGCTAATGGCGTCGCCAAAGTTTGTTTGCCACACAAGTCTTCAACAAATTATTCGTCGCAGTGGAGCATAAATGAAAATTTAAGGTCTCCACTTCAATGTCCACAATTGCCAAGGTCAAACGTCCTCGCAAATGAAACCCCAGAGTACAAGATTTCCCGCAAGAAATAGGCGACCGAAGTCGTAACATGTAACGTGGCATGCGGTGGTTTGAAGCATGTTGGGGGTTGCACTATCGCTTGAGCCCGCGTCACTTCATCATATCGATAGAATTCCACATGCCGGCATCATGGAAAAACAACAAGATTGATCAAGAAAAAGGGCCATTTCGTAAGGTGGGATGTTTATTCTTGAGAGGTCTTGCATAGATTCAGCTGAGGCAGACACCAGCCGGTACTTGGTAGTGATTCCAAGAGAGGTCTCACCGAAGATCTCTTCGCGGATATGTTTGGTGGTGCAGTGGAATTCTCGCAGGGAGAGTGATCTCGACCCAAGCAAAAGGGGGAACCGCATACGATGACGGAGAGCGCAGTCAATCGCAGACGACGCACGGGCCAGAAACCCATCATGTCGTGGTCGGCCCATCGCACTTGTCCACGATAGGAATACACAACGCAGGATTGACCCGCGGTGCTTGGTGTGTTTGACCCGACATGTCAAAGCCAATCGGCTTATTGCCCAACCAAATTTGACAAAAAGGGGTACTGTGATAACTACTCTGCAAGGCCGTTTGGTTGGTTTCAGGGAGTTTCATACTACGAAGTACCCACCTTTATTGACAAAAGTTGGACCACATTGCGCTCACGTCATTTGCATCCTCAACGGTACCTCCAAACGGATAGAGACTTTTCAAGGATTCTAGCAACGGTGCATTTTGTCGGCGTCTCAAGCCACATGAAATCCAAATCGTGTCCTTGGAGGGCGGTAGCGCACTGTGCGCGTTTCATTTTTGCCTTGGCCGAAAAGTGACGTCATTTTAAAACAATCGGTTCATTGCTCATATCGAAAATGACAAAACAGGGTACAGCGACAGATTCACACCCACTTTTGTCAAAAAATGAGCCACGTCATTTGCGACTCAAACGAACGGGATTTTTCGAGTTTCTTGCAGCAGTGCATTTCCAGTGTTAATCGGTGCCTCGATTTCCTTTCTCCATTTCGAAGATCTACGACGTAGTATCTGTATCCCGCAATGATATGCTCGACATACGGGGCTTTTTCCAACCATATTGTCATGAGTTAAAAACCTTTTGCCGCAAGGTAGCTCCGGCGACTTTGTGAAACCAATGTAAAACCAATTTCCTTCATGCGTTGAGACTTTACGTTACGTCGTTTGTGCTATCTCGTCATATTTGCCATGCTGTTTGTCTTGACGCCTGCGGTTGAGAACTCATTCGCTGGAGTCTGGCACTGTTCCAAATCAACCCACCACATCGTTATGCTGCCTCTGGCAACGACATCTTGGCGAACATTCAAGTTGTACGGTTCGGTGGTTTTGATTAACGATTTATTTATTCGTTCACGGCGGTGCAAATCATTCATCGGTATTGTGATAGAAAAGATTCTAATTGAAACCTTTCTTGTGAATTACAATGGACACCTAAAAGTTCATCGAAAGAGATCTCGAGTCATCTAGTTTCGAAATCGAGCAATATGACACCTATCAGGCGGTCGCGAACACATCAAAAGATTTGTGATCGCAGTGTGTAGCTTTCAACGCAATCCAGACATTGAGTTGCGCATCCCAGTAACCCATGTAATTGTTCAATTAACTCTAATTCCATTGCTACACTAACCATGGGTTAAGTTTTTTAGTTGCGTATGGTTTGGATAAATTCCCGATTATACGCTCATGGGCGCTCATTATGTTATTACGTTCATCGAATTTGAATCTCCATAAGATGGACATTTATTTTTATGAGTGATTTGGTGTCGCAAGCTCCCTGAAACATCATTATGGCTTTCTGTTCAGTTGCAGATTTTTGAAATATTTATGGTCGTCGTCGCCTCAGTTTGACTTTGCCACGACGTGCAATCATGCATGACACGTACTCCGTCCGTAGTATTCTGTACACCATGGATTTCGCCGTACTCGAATAAAACACAGGTGTTTCCCCACAAGCAAAGAATAGATTCTTCGCCATTTACATAACCACTGATCGGAAATATTGTCTTGAACTACTATTTCTTTCGACATTTTGGCCGTAAACCTCTTTTGGCAAGCACTGTTGCTCATTTGTTGCGTTGGATGGGTTTTGCGCGCACGTGTATTTCGATGAGGCCATGCATCACTTGGTATCAAATTCGATGTGAACAGAAGAGTATGAAAAATGTGCGAACAAGTACAGACTTGACACGTTGGTTTTCGCCATTAATCAAATCGCCAAAAGAAAATCTGCTCCACCACCAATCCTGAATCCAATGCGGCAAATGTCACAAGCGCGCTCGCCATCTCAATCACTAGTGGTGATTGAATATTTCTCATTGTCAAAACGTGTTGCATCGGATAACTTCAAATACAACATTTTGCGCAGCTGCCTGACGTAAAGAAGGGGGCGAGTTCAAGGCTTGGAGTTTTTTGCGGTGTGGTTAGTGGCAGTGCGACATCGGAGCGAAATAATTTGTTTGGTTTGACGCCATTGCGTGGAGAACAAGACAAAATTCATGAGGCGAGCGAGCTGGTGCTTGTAAACTGACTCTCTGATGCAAAAGATAATTCATACGGCCACTCTATGTTTGGCTAGTAACACACTAGGGCACAAACCCTATGCCACAAAAGGCAGTGGTCTGCTCGCGACCAAGTAATTTTCGCACCATAAACATTGGTAAACTTTTGTACGGGTGACACAGCGGCGTCAAGAATTGTATGCCTTGAGATACCCGCTGGTAGAGAGCCAGTCATGGTACAATGCAATGACCAACATCAAGTTGAAATCCTTGCAGCGAGGGGAGGACATGGCAAATTTCAACCTTTGCTGTCGTGTTCGGAGGGATCCAGGCCATCTTGCTTCCGCTTGGACCTATGGTCTGCAAAGACGAGATGCGAGTTGGCTTCGCTGGCATGAGTCGTGTCGTACGATTGCTCAAAACGGAGCAAGTCGAAACAATGATTTAATAGCGGAGGCGGGGTCGCTGTGATGTTCATGACGAACGACTTTGCACAGAAATAACTAAATCAATATCCTGTCGCTGTGGATTGGGTTGTGTCTTGCATGATTGCTGGAGCCTACGTCAGTTCATCCTGTCGACCAAAATCCATATCACGGGATAACCCAAATGGGACATCGTTTGAAAACAAGACAGCGTGCGAAATTGCCTTCTTCGTGACAAACACAACAATAACGTGCAAGACCAAGTCGATAATCCAATGACGAACCAAGGAACGAGGACACCATTGAGCCAAAGCTGCAGTAGCTGAGTGGTGAAGCACATGTGAGTGTCAGGTATTCGCGGAGCCCACGAGGACGAAGGCCTGGCGCAAGTTAAATGGAAGACACGAGGGCAGCATTCACAAGGAATCCCTTCTCTTGTTTGGCGGCGCGCATCGATTCTGTCTTCCGAGTTTTGGAGGAATTGAAGGAGCGTTTTCAGTTACGGAACACCACGCTGTCAATTCGTACCCACTTTTCACTTTTGTCAAATTGGACGCTAACACCATGAATCGTTTCAACCGTTGGGGCGATTTTGTTGCGTTTTCCATCCCAAGCCAAATATTAAAGCTTCCTGTGATTTGATTGGTTGTGGATATTTTCGGCATCTCCAACAAGACAAATATTGAACCTTTTGATTGGTTGGATTAGTCTACTTACTGGCGCGGGACAACGGGGTGTGTGATAACGAGGACACACCACAGGTAGCGTCACTTGCCGAAATGTAGATTGATCGACCTAAGAGTTCAAGACCTTGCAAATGGTACTGCCTCGTGTTCGCAGTACCAAACTCGCATGGCCATTGCATGACGAAAAGCAAGGCTAGTCGATTCCATCGTTTTATCCCGATCTTAGATCTGTGCCAAAATGGGGTGCGCTTTTAAATCGCAATGGACGACAGGGCGCGAAGAAGGCCGTGTGTCGAAAAACCCTCAAGTGAACCTGAGCTTCAAATTGGCGAAACTACTAAATGAAATTCATCAAGAAACCATTGGAGCATAGCTCTCAACAAGATCGCAAATGACGTGAAGGCAATGTGTTTCGTGAAGTTTCACAGTACCCCTCTTTGTCAAATATGAACCCGCAGCGAACCGACAGTTGGACGCACAATTCTGGTTTGTACGAACGGAGCGCGCACAAGGTGCACCCTCCAATGCCGCAATCCATCCTCTAGTGTTCAGTCGTATTGTGAGCTCGGGCGATAGGACGACAATGACACCTTGTGTTTTTAACCATGACGTCATCCGCGTTTGACTGTGCTTGCCATTTTATAATTTCGCTCCCTTTGCCTTTGGTCGAGATCACTCTCCCTGCGAAGTTTGCGCAGCGCCACTAATTATACAACGATATGATCTTCGGCGAGCCCTCTTTTGAAAGGTCATCGTCCTACCGAGTAATCACGTCAGATCCAAGCAAGATGATGACAAACTCAATCAAAAAGAGCAATCGGTGTCTACTGTGACTTTTATGCCATGGCGTCCTCGTTCCATATCTGTTGCCGCTGGAATATATGTTTGACATTTGAACAATTTGAATCTCACCGCACCAAACGGAACGCTTTTCTCAATCAATTTTTTTTCATGATGCCGCAATCTCGATGGATGTGTGAGTAGCTGTTCGATTTTATGTGGATTTTGTCGAGATGTTAAAGTGACGGGGGCTCAAACGATGTAAAATTCATTATGGCACAAACCACCGCACACGACGAACTGCAAGGTATGTACTTATCAAGCAGGGTGAGGATTTGACCAATTCAATTTTAGATTGTGACTTAAAGAATATTTGTCTACATTTACGCTTCAGAACGACGAATTAATGTTGGAGATTTGTGTGGTAACGCCATTGGTGCGATAATACTCGGGATTTTTTTGATTTGTCAGTCAGCTTGGCCATCGAATGGTCACGGTTGGATGTGCCAAGATATGTGCGATTCTCGATGATATTTTGTCAGATCATATGAAGGTATTTTTCATTCGTCACCCTTTCTTTTTTTCTTTTGTGCCGAAACACCGCCCTTCACATTCGATGTGAAATTGCTGAGTATTTCGATTAATGTTGCCAGCTTTTGGAATTAAGATTGGTAACTTACCCCGAATCAATTGAGTTGATCGGTTTGGTGTGTTCGTCGCATATTTATCGCATTCTACCACCGTCGTAATATTAATATTGCACGTTGCAGTTGATTAGCCTTGAAAATTTATATACGTGGCATTGCTCATCCAATCAATTATTTTTATTTGAATTTTCCGATGGTGTCATCGCACTTGAACTTCTTCAATCATTGTTGTGCTGCTATCGCAATTGACTTTCTTCAGTATTTGTCGTTGGTATGCTTCCATTAGGTCGTTCGCCTCATCATTGTAAAT
>VJMH01001124.1:0-19062 GCA_009835185.1 Aphanomyces stellatus
TCGGGACGCCGTACTTGCCCATGATCTACCGCCTCTACGGAGCGAACATTGGCCGGCGGTGCTACGTGGGTGTGTTGGACATTCCTGAATTCGACTGCGTCCACATTGGCGACGACTGCGCGTTCAACGCCACAAGTTTTCCCCAAACCCATCTCTTTGAAGACCGTGTGATGAAGTTGGGGCATGTGCATGTGGGAAATCGATGCACCATGCGCCTCAACGCGACGCTCCTCCCGCAGTCGACCATGGAGGACGACACAGCCCTCGGCTGCAACTCGGTCGCGATGAAGGGCGAGCACCTAACTAGTGGCTACGACTGGTACGGCTTCCCCGTGGACATTCGCAAAGCGTCGACCAAAGTGGTGTGTGGTGGCGGCGACCTCGAACATGGCGTGGCCATATCAAAAGAAAAATGGACGGACGAGACTGTAGTGTATGATGTGAACCGGCGGCAAGATTGGCGAATGTTGAATCAGCGGGGCATGAATTGGGTCTAGCTGGTGTTATTTAATCACAACGGTACATTGTACTCCGGAATAGTTTGAGAAGGCGCTCAAAATGCAACAACGTCTCCATCGGAACGACATTTCGTCTGCCCAATATGCAACCTAATGAGTACCGAGAGTTGCATTGGGGCAATCGGAGTTGACTCGACAGACACTTGATCCTCGTCACTACCTGGGGAACCAGCGTCGCGACGATATTTTGTCTGTGGCAAGTCTCAAATTTGAAAATTCGGACGACCGGTGGCTGGTCTCACCCACGTCACCCCACGACATTCGCGAATTGTGCGGGAATGTGTGCGTTTCTGCTAGACCAACATTCACCACAGAATGTATGTCTCATCAAATCAATTTGATATCACTTGATTCGACGCTCCTCACCGACACAGGCCTGTCCTTGGCGTATGAACCCGTGCACGTACCAGGTATATGACCTTGTTTGGCTTGGTAGAGTAGAAATACGTCAATACCCCCCTTGGGTGCCGACACAACCATGCTACAATAAAGGGGAGACTCAAATCGTGCCACGCAGGTAGGCGCTTGCGCCGTGCCGCTTTACCCGACGAGATAAAACATAATCAACCCCTTTTTCATGAAAAGACTGGGGCTCGCTCCTCGCCAAGGCACCGCCTGCACAAAATTATACACCCGACCTCCGCTACGCAACGGTGGGCGCAATTTTGTCGGCGGATGCTCTGTCGTCGCTCGCAGGTATAATGTTTAACTGGTCTTTGTGAGCCCAAGCCGTCAAGACTCTTCCTGTGAGGCATCACGGCTTGCTCGCATGAGATTCGGACGTAGTAGACATGGGTGCATGCATGGGAACTGTAGATGGGAGGATGAGGGTCAACTTCGTCGAAGGTGTCAAGCTGCAGAAAAGTAGTCCAAATTGATATGTTTATCATCATTGCGACCCTTTTACATGTAGCCATCGAATTGCCTTGATTTGCTTGATGCGAGCACTATAAGGAGTTCACATGGCTTATGACACTACAATCTCAACATGATCACTATTTGTGGGCCAAATCGACCTGAGAGGAACGATTCGGTCCCTATTGCTGCCCTGCACGAGCCAATCACAGGTATTGGTAGTGGCATTGGCGGCATTTACCTTATCTCGCTGCCACATGTGACCCACAATCCAAAACCATACCTTCGTTGTGCTAGCTGGACTATCATTTCGCATCTGTCTATTTTAGGCAATTGGAAGTAGCCATGACTCGAAATCCACCCGGCTTCGATTGTTCCGCGTGCTGTTTGTTAATGCAAGGGTGGAAGAACCATGATCGCAAGCCGTCTCGCGTGGCGAGGACACTTGAAAAGTCCAAAATATCGAAGAGCTACGATCAACAATCACAGAAGACAAACATGCTGTGCATGCTGAACTACGTACTGCCCTTGGTACATGGATGCCCCAAGACTCAATGCTGTCAAATACTAGTATAGGGAGCGGCAGCAACTGGGATTGCATGAGTTTCAAATGAGGCACATTGTATTTCCATGTTGACATGGTTCCAAGGATTGCTGAAAGTGAGTAATTAAATTGACATGATTGGCTAATAAATCAATCATTGTCACTATTTTATCCAATCCAAATAGTATAAAATCGAAGTTTGAGACCCTACTTCGAGGTTGTTTGTGATTGTGACTAGGACACGTGTTTGATTGTGTTTCTGGTTGTGTTTCAATCCGATACGACGTCAACAGCTGAGATCTAGATATCCCGAATTGGGTTGCATGGGTCGTGAGTTCAAGAACATCGACGATGGTTTACGCCCTTCATTTTGATATTGGATCCCTCGCGATGGCATCATCTTGCCCCTTGTGCCTTGAAAGTGACGAACCGGTATCGGTCCTGTCGCCCGCCCTCACACTCGTCGACGTGTTTAGGCATACGGCATCGCAATTTCCCCATCACATTGCCCTCTCCTGCGCCATGAATGATGGCACGCTCGCCACGGCCACGTACATCGACACACTGTCCAGGGCCACCCAGCTCGCTGCGACTATTCAGCACCAATTTCCCGCGTACAATCCGATCAATGCACCGTCCAACAAGCCCTTTGTGATTGGAATCTTCCTCGACAAGGGCATGGAGCTCACGATGGCAATTTTGGCTGCGACCTTTGCCGGAGCTACGTGGCTTCCGTTTGACCCCGACGCCCCCGTAGACCGTGTCGCCATCTGCCTGCGCGACTCCCAGGCCGCAGCTCTCATTTATGATCAAGTCCACGCCGCTGCTGCGATGCAAGCGCTGCAAGACATCGACTTCTGTCAACCGCTCTTGTTCTCTCAAATTGACAAGGTTGACGACGACCAACTGCTCTGGGCACCAGCGCCTCTGACACCAGCCTACTACATCTACACGAGTGGCACCACGGGCACACCCAAGGGCATTTCCATCTCGCACCGCGCCGCCACGACCTTTGCCTACTCCGAATCGAGTGTCTTGGGTCTCACGTCCATCGATGTCGTCTGGAATGGTTTCTCGCCTGCCTTTGACATGTGGGTCGAAGAAACATGGTGTGCGTTTGCCCGCGGCTGTCACGTGGCCATTGCTCTTGGTGGTCAGTGGCGCGACATTGCCAACCTCTGCCGTGTCTGGGATGCACGCCAAGTCACTGTCCTCATGGCAGTGCCAACCCTCATGGCCATGGTCTGCAACGAAGGGACTGTGCCCGATCACATCCGACTGATCAACATGGGCGGCGAAGCGTGTCCACCAGCCCTTGTCACTCGTCTTCATCGACCCAACCTTCAGCTCTTCAACACGTATGGACCCAGTGAAACCACCGTCACAGCCACATACAGCATCTTGACACCACATCGTCTTGTTACAATTGGAAAGCCCCTCCCGACGTATCATGCAATGATCCTCCAAGAATCCGACGATGGCAGCTCCCAAGTCGTTCCGTTAGCCTTGGCTGAAGGTGTCACGGGCGAGTTAGCTATCGGAGGTCCGTGTGTGGGTGAAGGCTACGTTGGCCGTCCTGAGATGACTCGAACGAAATTTGTCCAGCACCCGACCCGCCCTGGGGAGATTTTGTATCGCACTGGCGACTTGGTGTCCTTGGATGCAAATACCGATATTGTCTTCATTGGGCGCATTGACACGCAAGTCAAGTACCGTGGCTTTCGCATCGAACTGGGCGAGATTGAAGAACAGCTTTGTGCCCAAGATGGCGTCTTGGCGGCAGCAGTCATTTTGGCCAAGGGGGGCGACGACGTGGAAGCACCTGATGCGATTCCCCCTCGCCTCGAAGCCTACGTTGTGTTGGCCCAAGACAAGCTCATGGACACTGCCTCCCTCCGTCGAGGCCTTGCTACCACGCTCATGGCGTACATGATGCCAGACGTCTTTGTCCAGCTCATGGATCACGAAATGCCGCGCCTTCTCTCGGGCAAGATCAACAAGAAAGGATTGGTCACAATCTCGGACGCCCACCGCGCCAAGGAGAAGCTAGCCCAACAAGCCAACAAAATACACAACACCAGTTCAAAGCCCGTCGAAACGAGCCTTGATTTCATACTGGCTGTGCTCCACCACATGTTTCCAACTCGTATGGACATGACGCCAACGTCGGATTTTTTCATGGATTTGGGTGGCCATTCTCTCTTGGTCGCGACATTTGCGTGTCGCGACATTTGCGTCGATGTTGCGGCAGGGCCACGCCGCCTTTGCTACCAATCCGTTCAAGTTGGTCGGGCTCGCTGACATTTACAT
This sequence comes from Aphanomyces stellatus, assembly GCA_009835185.1. Lineage (NCBI taxonomy): Eukaryota > Oomycota > Saprolegniomycetes > Saprolegniales > Verrucalvaceae > Aphanomyces > Aphanomyces stellatus. The sequence continues at coordinate 4,228 of VJMH01001124.1, forward strand.
GCTGCGGACGCCAGCAAAGTTGGCCGAGAAATTTCCTGTTCGTAGCACAACAACGTTAGTCCTCGACGATGCCAAGCGCATCCATCACTCTGTCTCAACGGCCCGCTATGTCTTTTGCGGTCTCGTCCAACTGCCCTTCCTCGCTACACTCTTTTCTCTCTCGGCCACATACGTCGTCGGCCCCTTCGTGCTCTCCCATCACATGGAACCGAACGGGCGCCATCTGACCTCGCTCATGGCCATGTACATACTACGTCCCCAGCCCGATCGTGCTGGCATGACTGGCTGGAGTCCAAGTGGCGCCTCCTTGGCCGCGTCAAACCCGGCGACCATCCGCTATTTGGCTGGTTTTACATTCGCTGGTGGTTTGTCAACCACCTCAACGACATGGTCGACAAGACACATGGGCCGACTCGCACATCATCGTCCTCTGGCTGCGTCTCTGGGGTGCCACGATTGGCGACCATGTTCACATTGGCTCGACCGTGGTCACATGTGCCGACTTGATTGCCATCGGTGATGGCGCGACGTTGAGCCACCAAGTAACCCTCGGCTGCGAAGTCATCGACCAAGGGCTGCTCAAGCTTCGTCGGATCACGATAGACAACAATGCGTATATTGGAACGGGCGTGACGCTCGAGGGCAACGTGCATGTTCAAAGTGGCGCTGAAATTGCCAGTATGAGCGGCGTTCCCGAAGGCACGGTCATCCCCGCGGGCCAAGCGTGGGCAGGCAGCCCCGCGACGTTTCAAGCAACTGCGCCGCCCTATACGATGGACACGTTCCGTCCCGAATGCTATCCGAGACACGCTTTCTCGCCCAGCTGCTCGTGCAATGGCTTGTCTCGCCGCTCCTCCAAATGATCCCGCTGTACCCAATCATGACGTTTTACCGCACCTTTGTCGGCTCGAATCGATTGGTTGTCGACAGCCTCGTCACCGGCATCATCTCCGGCTCGATGTTTGTCGTCCTCCTCGTCGCGTTGCTTGTCGTCGTCAAACACGTCGTCCTGGGCAAAATCCAACCAAGCACGTACTCGACCACATCGCGCTTCTCTTTCGCAAGTGGATCTTTGATGGCATGTACAACTCGCTCTCGACACTCCATTCCCTCTACGCAACGCTGTACGTCGTCCCGTTCCTCCGCCTCCTCGGGGCCACGATCGGGCACGCTCCGAAGTGTCCACGGCCCGCCACGTGGTGCCAGACCTCCTGCACATTGACGACGAGTGCTTTGTTGCAGACAATGTGCTCCTCGGCGACGACTACATTCGAGGCTACACCCTTCGACTCGAACCCACGAGGATGCAAACTCGGTCGTTCACGGGCAACGGGTGCTTGATCCCCCAAGGCAGCGTCATCGCGTCCAACACGCTCGTCGGCGTCTTCTCGAAACCACCCGAGAATCCCCCTCTCAAGGCCGGTGAGAGCTGCTTTGGCCTCCCCCCAATCATCATGCCCACGCGTCGCAACGTCACCCATGACTACGACGCGGCCCTTCTCTTCCATCCATCCTGGCCTCTATACTGCCAGCGGTTGATTGTCGAAGGCATTCGCATCCTCTTGCCTCCCGTCTTGGTCAGCCTTGGCATCGCCGCCGCACCCACTACATCCTCGCCGTCCATTTTCATGCCAAGCCAAGCACGGCGTACCAAATCCTCGACCTCATCGTAGCCTGCCTATGTATTACCTCGGCTATGTCATCCCTGGCATCCTCTTGACACTTGTGTTGAAATGGACGTTGGTTGGCACGTACAAGCCGGTCGAGTGGCCCATGTGGTCAAGTCAAGTATGGTGGAGTGAGTTTATCACGTCCGTGATGGAGCATTTGGGTCCCATAGCACTCGCGCCCTTTATCGGGACGCCGTACTTGCCCATGATCTACCGCCTCTACGGAGCGAACATTGGCCGGCGGTGCTACGTGGGTGTGTTGGACATTCCTGAATTCGACTGCGTCCACATTGGCGACGACTGCGCGTTCAACGCCACAAGTTTTCCCCAAACCCATCTCTTTGAAGACCGTGTGATGAAGTTGGGGCATGTGCATGTGGGAAATCGATGCACCATGCGCCTCAACGCGACGCTCCTCCCGCAGTCGACCATGGAGGACGACACAGCCCTCGGCTGCAACTCGGTCGCGATGAAGGGCGAGCACCTAACTAGTGGCTACGACTGGTACGGCTTCCCCGTGGACATTCGCAAAGCGTCGACCAAAGAAGACGGCGACTTGCAATTGGACAATGTGATGATCATCCAAGGCAAAGTCGATCAAAGTAACTACACGGCGCTTGAGACGAGTCGCTGCCTCACGTCCTCCAACTAGATGTATGTCTAATATTCTAGTTGAAGTGTGTGTTCTGTCGCCGTGGTGTTCGATGCATATCGCGTGGCAGTGCCTTTTGGGGGTGGCCACACATCATGGCTTTTTTAGCACACAACCGTAGATCGACGAATCCAATATCACTGTCGTTTTGGTTGGGGATACGTTCACATTTGTTGCATGGTCAAGCTCACTTTTCAAGCTAGTAGATTTTGCTTTTGTATGCCAGTCCAAGGCTCGATCAGTAGCTAGAACCCGGGATGGCCAAGTGCCGTCAGTGAGGCAATGTTGGCAGCAGCTGTTGACACTACCAATGACAGCGACTTCAACACACCCGGGACATAATGACCACATGGTCTGATGGATAAATGCACTACATGGCTGCGAGGGCGCCGACGACGTCCGTTTCAAATGGCATAAACAATTCACATCGCTTGCTTGAGTTTGCAACGGAAGTGAGTGTCTCCATGTAGCGCAACGCAATCATGTACTGCGTCGTGTCGACTTGCATGTCTCGAAGCGAGTCTTGGACGACTGTGAGCGCCTCGGCTTCGGCGCGCGCGATGAGGAGGCGCGCTTCCGCGGCGGCTTTGGCGCGGATGATCAAGCACTGCTGGTCGCCCGTTGCAAGCGCAATCTTGGCTTGGGATTCCCCTTCCGCTTCGGTTTTGACCTTTTCACGGTACCCTTCCGCGGTCACGATCGCCGCACGGCGCACGCGTTCTGCCGACAACTGCATGTGCATAGCGCCTTGCACGGATGCGTTGGGCGCAATCTCAAGCAGTTCGACTGTGGTAATAAAAATAAGACCAACAGTAAGGGGGGAACGCCATTCATCGTACCGCGGTGGATACGAATGCCCCAGTTGAAGCAAATGTGGTCGATCTTCTGGAGGATGCCGCGGTTGATTTCTTCGCGTGACGCGAGCGTGTCATCGAGTCCCATGTCGCCGATGATCGACCGCAACGTCGTGCGTACGAGTGTGCGCATGGCCAGACTCAAGTCGTACACTTCGTACGCGACCTTCATCGGGTCGCAGAACTCGTAGATGACCATGGGGCGGACCGAGATTTCGACGTTGTCGCGCGTGATGATCGACTGGACGCGGAAGTCCATGATCGTTTGGCGCAAGTCGATGCGGTAGAAAGAAGCGTCGACGAACGCATCGGGCACGTTGGGCATTTGAATCTATGAACGGTGAGGATCGAAATCGGACGCATGGATGGACCTTGAGGCGACGCCACGTGATCATCTTGACATTGTCCATGAACGGAATCAAAAAGTGAAACCCAGGACCGTACTACATGCACACCGATCGTAATATTGAGCGACGCAGGACTGCACGGGGCGGTACCTTGGCGTGGAACTTTCCCCAGCGCTCGATAATCACATACTCCTTGTTCTTGACGACGATGGCGTTCCCGACGAGAAGCATGAGGAATCGAAGGAGCGGCAATCCCGCCAGGACGACGGCGATGATGATCAGGTTCGTGTCGTTGTCCAGCGCCATGTCAATCGAGTCAATCGGAGCTCTGCTTTATCTCGCTCGACACTGGCTGACGAAGAATCAACATTTTGGGGAGATCTGAAAACGGCTCTTCAACCGTCCGGATGATCATATTATCCGGATCGTTTAAAAACGCTCATCACTCCTGTTGCGAGTGCATGTTGTCTCCTTTTCAGTGGATCTGCCGCTGGGAAGTGCCGCAGCACGTTTTTCGAGCGCCGCCTCAGAGCCGCGCTTTCTGGGGTATGGTGCGTTCAATGCATGTAATGTGATGCAAGGGGCATCACTCTCCCACATGTGGACACCATTTCTCTTGCTTGGTGGACAGGCGGCCTGAGATATCAACAATTTTTCAAGTCCACCATTGCCCGCGGTGAGATGTGTGTCGCGCGGCGTGATTGATCCAATGTGGCGTGTGTCGCTTGATTCCTGTGTATCACCATGTGTGTCGGTACACTTATATGTAGAGGCGATGCCTGTCGGTCGGAGACGGCCGCCGCTTCCCCACGGCCGCTCTGGGCGAGATCGCGAATGTCACACCTGATCGTGTGCCCCTTGTGTCATATCTATATTCTCGATGGCATGCGCCAACGTCCTTTGCTCGACGGCGCTCTTCTCGACTCTCACACGGTACCAAGATGGCCTTCCGCGCCACATGCTGCAGCTCACCCATGCGGCGCTGCCCAATTCCGACCTTCTCTCGGCCTTGCCAACCCTCCCACCCAATGCGCTCCTCACGGCGCATCTCGCAGACATGGTCTACACACATGCCATAATGGACGACTGGTACGCTTCCCATGGACTCGCCCACTGCCTCGAAACAATGATCGTCGTCGTACATGCATCCCCCGATCGCCGCCTCGTTCTCCGCGATTTGATTGTCTTTGAAGCCGCGCTCAACGGTCGTGTCAATGTCTTTCAATGGCTCACTCTCCATGCTGATCTCTGGGGAGGCATTCCCCACCGCGCGCGCGCACTCGATGACTATTACGTTGAAGCGGTCGTGGCCCTCGCTGCGTCGCAGGCCCATGTCGATGTCCTGGACGCGCTTGACCTCGATCATGTCATTGCCTTTGGCGAAGTCGCACTCGCAACGGCGCTGCACCTCGGCCACGCGGCACTTGCGCAACGCTGCATCCGGTGGCAGCCCTCGGTCGTCCACGACGGCGCGCTCGACGACGACGTGCACCCGTCGATCCACGAAGCGATGCTGCAGTGGTATATCGACACGATCAGTCCCGTCCTAACGACCAAAGCCATGGACACGGCTGCATGGCGCGGTGATGTTGCGCTCCTTGTCTGGCTCGACGCGCAAGACGGCATCACGGGCTGGTCGCACGAGACGATGGCGCGGGCCCGCGCTGCGGGGCAAGTCGACGCCGTCTCGTTTCTCGAAGCGCATCGATATGCGGACTGTGTGGCGCCACCACCCGCAATGCAAGAATGACCTAGTGTGTTCGCATCATGGGAGTGACAAGTCGCAGGTGTGAATTTAATGACTGGCTATTTAAAGAAATTTTTTATTCGATTAAAAGAACAATATGTAAAAAGATTATATGCATTCGTTCGTACTAGTACGCATATCGAGGTTTTCGTTTTCTTTTTCTTCTGTTGAGGTAAAAAATATCGTTTCGGACATGGTATCCGGATATATGCAATGTGGAAGGTTTTGGCGCGGTTTTTACTCCAGTATGCATTGCGGGGGGTTTCTTGCACTCACATGGTTGGAGATCCAAACATGGCGGGAGTGCAGTAAACTGTTCTTGTCATCGACCGAGAGAACAAAGGACCATGGTGCAGAGCAGCAGCAAAGGGAGCGGAAACAAGAAGAAGACCAAGAAAGCGAAGCGCAAGCCTGTGAACCTGCAGCCGCATTACCCGAGTAAGTTTCTCAAGGGGGCCGACGGAGGCGACATCGCCTCGGACGACAACCATGACCATCATGACGAGGTCTCTGCTGACATGTATCCTTCCAATCATGCAGAGTTCTCGCAAGGCGACTTTCACATGCACAGGTACGGCCTGCTCCTGCGCCGCATGCTTCGTCGCGCCGTCGTCGTCTCATGCGTCCATATACCAGCATTTGCTCGGACGGCAAATTCCGGCCAGCCGAAGTGATTGAAAAGGCCGCGACCAACGGCGTCCTCTTCATGTCCTTGACAGACCACGACACGATGGCGGGGGTCCAAGAAGCCATCGAGACAGGACGCTCCCTCGGCGTCTTTGTCATCCCGGGCGTCGAAATCAGCGCCGAAGAAAAGGGCGCGGAAAATCTGCACATTCTCGGCTACTTTTGTCCCGGCACGGACTCGGTCCCGTTGGAAGAAAAGTTGCTGGCGATCCGCCAAGCGCGGCACAAACGCGGCAAGGAAATGCTGCGCAAGTTGGTACGTCGCCGTCGGCCGTCTCGTCGATTGCCTCATCTTCAATCCTGTCCAGGCCACCATGGGAATCGACTTGAACTGGGATCACGTCCTCGAACTCGCGGGCGAAGCCGCGCCCGGCCGACCCCATGTTGCCGAAGCGCTTGTCGAAGCAGGCCATGTGGCCAATTTTCGCGAAGCCTTTTCGCGCTACTTGAGCAACGACGGCCCCGCGTACGCCGAGGTAAAAAACCCACTCGACTGATGAACATGCTCATGGGCGACGATCGAGCAGGGCGAACATTTCCCGCCACAGGATGCGATCCGCATGATCGAAGAGGCCGGCGGGATTTCGGGTACCGCAGATACTCAAACTCTCAGTCGCCCCAACGAATTCTAGTCCTCGCGCATCCGTGGTGTTGCAAGAACCCCATCACGCTCGTGCCGCAACTGGCCGCCATGGGCATTCATGTTCGTCCTCGCTTCCTCGTATTGTCGCTCATCTCATGCAGGGCCTCGAAGTCTACCACGACACGGGCAAGATTGACATGTATGGAAACTTGGCAACAGAATCCAATCTGCTCAAGGTAGGGTCTTTGGACTTTCATGAATGACCCTCAAAACCGCGTCTAGTTGGGCGGGTCGGACTTTCACGGAATCGACCCCATGACTGAGCATGCGCCGGGCGACATTCCGTTGCCGCGGACACACATCGATCGCTTTCTCGAACGCGCCAAGGAGAGATGGAAGTCGCCACTGGCCGACAAGGTCAAGCAAATGTGCACGAGCGACGCGGAGAACGAATCGACGACCGTCTGGACCGAGCTCATGGACGTCGTGCGTGAGACCGCCGCCGCGTTCCCCGACATCGAAGTCGACGCGACCACCGACGGCCACTACACGGACATTGTTGTCCGCCGACACAAGCGCGAATAACATGAGTGGCTTTATATGTCGGCCTAAGATGGACGAAACCCACGCTGACACCAGACGGGATGCAGGGTGCCGCAACGTGAATCCGCGCGACGATGGGTGCACGCACACGAGGTCGTATGCAGGCATGCCGAGCTCGTTCGACGAGGAGATGTGCCGGCCATGAGCATGAGAGAAGGTGACGATCTCGTCGACTTGACGTGGAGTGGTGGCGACTGTTGCAAATCGAGTGCGGGGCATAAAGAGTTGATGGGTTGTGGATTAGCAAAACAAAATGCGATTGACGGTCGTGAGGGGAATGTCGGCGATGGCGGGGGTGTTGGCGTCTCGCTGGACATCGAGTTCCGCGGGGGTCAGCGTTGTCGTGTATTGATCTAGGAAGAGTGATACAGAGAGGGTACAATAATGTGTGCATACCTCGAATAGTGTTGTACGAATCGAACGGCGCCGTCGAGATCCAGTTGATTGCAATGTAAAACACCACGAGCATGAACACAGTCATGACGAGCATCGCAGGGACTGCCAGCGCCCAGTACCGCGACGGATAGTACGTGAGTCCATAGTCTTCGAGGATCTCATCGGGTACGTACGCCCAGAGCAGGTAGCAGACTAGGACACCCTCCGTAAGCATGAGCGACAACGCGGCGGGACGCACCAAAGATCACGATGGAGGCGATCCAACCGGCAAATCCGTAAATTTCCATCTGCATCGCCGTGATGCGCTGTGTCTCGAGGAATGACATCGACGGCGGCATCGCAACTCCTTCTAATATTTCGGACATCTTCCGGTCGGACTTGCGCATGTCCGTGGACGACTTGCGGCGATGGAGACCGGCCTCGGACGATGTCTTCCGCCGCACCATGATTTTGAAATCGCGGGAATGGTCGGATAACACGCCAAACGTAACCGGATGAAGCAAGAATGACGATCACTACTATGTATCTGGTTGTTTGTATATTATACATTTGGAAAGATAAACTTTTCTTGCACAGAATGTCGCTCCCAGATCTTTGGAAGAAGAACAAGGGAGGATCGACGGCGACGATGTCGTGCCGCGAATGCATGGAGGAATTCTGTTCTGGCGCGGCGCTGTTTGTATGCAACGGGATCGATCTCATCTGCGGCATCGCGCTGGTTGCCTACGGGTCCTACCTCGGCTTGAACCACTTTGCGCCAGATTGGCTCTTTGGCCCGCTCCTTGCCCTGGGGGGGCTCCTAGTCCTGACGTCTCTCATGAGTTGGTGCGGGTCGGCGTCCAAGTCGTGCACGTGCATGCTGCTCGTGTCCTCTTGGCTGCTGGTGCTCGTGGCGCTCTTTGAGCTCGTGCTGGCAATTGTGATCTTCACGCAAGGAGATGCGATCGAGACCTTCCTCAAGGAGCACCAGGCCGAGTTGCACATCACGGACGAACAACTACGTTTGCTCGAGAAGAACAAGTTTATGCCAGCGTACATGCTCATAGGACTCTTTGTCATGGAAGTCTTCCGCTACTGCTGCAGCTCGTATCTTCGCCGCGCGCGTAAGTTCCACGCAACATAACGCCTCATGAGTTGTGAAGGTGCCCACAACAAGTACGCTTACATGAACCTCAAGAATCTCAAGGACATGGAAGCCGAGCTTGTCAACGACAATCGCAAGCAAGACCTGTCGTCCAAATACGAAAACCTCAAAGGCCACTACAAGGCCAAGTATAGCCAGCCCATGCCATACACTTGAACACCGGTGGTTGTCCACATGTAGTAGTCTATTCCAACAAGAATGTGCCCAGCTGTACCCTTCTCGTATGTGTCGATGTATCATCGAAAGGGTAACCAAACTACTTTTGGAGTTCGTGTGCTCGCCCTCTTGAAACTGCTAGTCGACACGAACACACCACATCACCCTGTCGCTGGTCAAGGCAACCGCGCGGGGTATTTTAAGCAACGAATGGCCACGAATCGAAAAGCGAGGACCCCACTCCTAGAGGGTGTCGACACAAATGATATTTACGCTTGCTGGGTCTTGGGCTCGATCGTCCGCGATGCCTTCCAATTGAGAAAGCCATGGACGTCGCTCGTGACAAACTCGACAAACGTGCCAAATTTCTGGTGTGCGCGGATCACGCCCAAACTGATGCGCGCCTGGTCCAAGAGGCGCGTGTCGTTTTTGGCGGCGTTTTTGATCAGGTCGAAATTGCGCTCCATCATTTCGGTCGCGAGACCAAATTCGCGGCTGGCGCTGTAGAGGAGGCCGAGGCGGCGGCATGCTTCGGCTTGGGCCACGATGTTTTCTAGTCATCCATTTTTGATGGGGCGAGTCGGCAATCGGGACTTGTGTACCAATCTTTTCGGCCGTGATGAGGTACTCTTTGAGGTACTCCATCGCTTGCTGCGAATGGCCCAACGCTTCAAACGTCGTTGCCAACGCCGCGTACGCTTTGCATTCACCTTCAATGTCGGACATGTTTTTGCACATGACGAGCTATCCACGACATGACGTGATCATGGTCAGATGAATCCATGGCGTACGTAATCCTTGAGGTACACGAGGGCATCCGTGGCTTGGTCCATCGCGTTGTAGCAGACGCCAATGCGGTAATGGCCAGCTGCGACGTTGGCGACATCTTGAGCTTCTTGGGCGCACTAAGTATCCTCTTGTCGACGTCAATACCATGCAACTTCACGTACTTGGAGAAATTTGACGTGGATGCCAATCGCAAGGTCGTATTCAGCTTTGGCTTCGTGTGTCAGCGCGACTTGCTCGTACACTTTGCTCAGTTCGGCCGTTGCGGTCGCTTGGTCGCCGCCACCCCCGCGGAGTACCTTGACGAGGGCGAGGTGGTTCTCGTGGTTTTCTTTGGCTTTGTGGTATTCCTTGAGCCCGTAGTACGCGTTGCCAAGGTTTTCAAGCGCCGCCAGTTCAAAGTCTTGGTTGCGGGAGAGCCGGGCAATTTCGAGGCACTTTTCGTAAAAGAAGACGCCCGTGCGCAGATCTTGGAGCCCCTACAGCCATCCATTTTGATATCGACGACGAACGGGACGCGTACCATAAAATGCACGGCGAGGCGCTCGTACGACTCAAACACTTGGATGACATCACCTTGGCGGCGCGCTTTCTCGGCCGTCGTGAGGTTGTCGCGGAGGAATTTCATCTGCGCCGGCGAGATCGCGACTGGTTCCTTCTTTTCATGGCCGTCGGGGGCCACTACGAGGAACGAGTGTGAGCGCTGCTGTCGGGGATTGTTACAATCCTACACGTCGTGTCGACACGGTGGACCAAGTAAAAGAGGTCGACAAAGGACTGGACGAGGCCTTGCCGCAGCACCTGTGCACACACTTCTCGCTTGTCCACGAGCGAACACATGGCCGGGTTCGAGCCATGCTCGTCCATGTCGCCATTGCCATCGTTCACGTCGCTGTACGACGCGAGACGAAGTGGCTGCTTCCGCACGGGCTTGGTGCCCACGGGTGGGACACGGACCGACATGCGAAAAGTCGCCGACCAAAGATGCTGTGCGAGCGTTACAGAGTCGGTCAATCGGTTTGTTTCTTGACTTAAGGGGATGCAGTGCCAGCGTCGTAATGGCACTGTCGTGGGCGGTCGAAACTGCGTACATGGAGCGTTGGCGTCAACATCAAAGACATTGAGCAAGCGACTTTCGCCACCAGATATCAAGAGCTAGCGTTACCAGTGACGAAACGGAAGGCATCGAGTATGTACCTGGTCAACAGAAACGAGGCCAGAATGTCGACCACAGAAGCGCGACAGGGAGGCACGATCCGTGGACGTGTTCTTTACGAACGTGCGAGCTTCGGTGTCGATGGAATGGACGCTCGTGACTGGCAGCCTATGGGAAAACGATTGTCTTGGCTGGGATGGTTGTCGTTGATTAGTCACCCAATCGTACTGGGTAGACCAACAACAGCGTGTTTGTTTATGTTGATTATATACGTGCCAAACCCAATATAGATCTGTTTACGTGTGATGTCGTAGCGACCGTGCCTTTAAAAGCACGGCAGCGGTCCAAGGTGTGGCAACGAGTCCATGCCAGTCATGGCCTCGACAAACGGTTCGTTCGCCCGCAGCCAGTTGGTCGTGAGGAGACCTTCGGCGAGCGTCACGTGCGTGTCCGACGGGTTGTACTGGTAGGCACTTTCGGGGTTCAGTGCCCAGAGGTATCCGCCGCCGTAGCCGGGCTGCTTCATCTCGTCAATCAAGAACTTGGTCACACGCTGTGTCGTTTTCATCGGGTGGGCGTCTTGAGTGTACAATCCCCCAAACTCACCAAGGATCACAGCGCTGCCTTGCGTGCTGCGGAGGTACCCAAACATATATTCGGCCGTTGTGTGTACGCGTGCGCGCAAGCTCGCGTCGTCGAGTTCCGTGAATCCGAGGATGAGGTCCCCTTGGAGCGTGCCGCTCTTGAGAAAGTAGAGCTGGGGATACACGGCTGGGCTGTAATAGTGGGGCGAGTAGACGAGCTTGTGGGGCAGCGCAAGCTGAACGGGCGCAGCCGCAGCTTCTTGGAGGCCCCCGCCCCACCAGTCGGAGAAATTGTACTCGCGGCCATCGATGGTCAACCTGCGGGGCAGCGAAATACCACCCACGAATGCGACCCACGTTGGACACGCAGCCAGCATGCGGTCCCCGATCGTCTGTGCGTGCAAACGAAAGTCCGTCGCGCTGTTGTCGCCCCACGTAGCCGCGTACGGCTCGTTCTTGACGTCGATGCCGAGGACGTTCCAGTACGCCGGCGAGCAAAACGCACCTGTCAACGTATCTACCGCGCGGAGAAAGGCTGCTTGGTCGGCTGGCGTCGTCCACGCGAGCGCGCCCGTGTTGGTCGGGCTCAGCGTGTGCAGATCCAACAAGACGGAAATGTTGCGAAAGGCCAGCGCTGTCACGATCGAGCCAATCGTGGCGAGGTATGATGTCAGGTTTAGCGCCTTGTTTTCGTGTGTGTTGACAAACGATGTGGTCGGTCGTTGGTTTGCGAGGATGTGGGCGATCGAGAGCGGGAGGCGAACGCTGTTGAATCGATTCGCAGCGAGAAACGTGGCGATTTCAAACTAGGAACGTTGAGGTAGGAGGGGTTGGGCAGCCGCGACAGCGTACAAGTGTCGTGCCGTTGACGCTGTTGGCCCAGAGACCAAACGGAATCGCGGCGCTCGTCTCCATGCCCGACCAATTGATGCCCTTGATTCCGAGGGCGACGCTGGCGCCGTTGGGGCCTTCGGCAAAGAGCCGGCCGTTCTTGCTCACGTAATTTGGCATCGCACATGCTACCATCAACAAAGGTGGGTTAGGGCCCAGAGGGGGTTCTTTGAATGGCGTACAACGGGCGGGGTAGGCATCGGGGTTGTGGCTGCCGTCGGGGCCGTCCGGCACTGGGACGACACTGGGTCCTTTGCCGCCAATCTTGAAGCGGTGGTTGGCGTCGTCCGTTCGTGCTTCCATGGCATTTCGGGCGCTAATGCTAGCGGACGTAATGAGCGCGATGGCTGTGATTGCGGCCCCCGCCATAAGGATGATGCCAGGCCATCGCTGGGACAAGTCATCGTGAGTGGTTGGACGAGTCAGCGTACCACGAGGCGGCCCCGAAAGTAGCGAGGGTCGGCGGGTGCGCTTTCAGGAACGGCCACGAGCCGACGCGGGTGCCGCGTGCGGTCCCAGTGCAAGAGCTGGCCCCGTCCGCCGCTGCTGGTGTCGGCGCTGCTGTAGTAGTCCTCTTCGGTGGCCGAGGACGCAGCGCCGTCGTCGAACCCAGACACGGACTGGTCCATGGGGCTGGTCATGGCTGCCCACTCCTCTGTTTCGTGGAGCGCCATGTCGATCGACGGCATCGACGTCATCGTGTCAGTTGTGAGCTGAAGGCTGGGTCGCTGCATGACGCCCGCAATCTTGGTTAAAAGTCACGAGGGCGTTGATTGGTGGGCTATTTATAGGTCAACTGCCTGTTGAGGGCGTTCCGAGAAGCCCGCCGCCGGTGGACTTCTCATGGCAGGAGATTGGCAGGATTACTGAATTGATAGCATTGCACCACTTGGTGCATGGCCGAGGTTGTGATTGTCCTGTGTGAAATCGCTCTGTCGTCGTATGTGCAACCAGAGTCATTGATGTCTTTTGGGGTGTGGATTCGAGGGCTTTGGCCAATGGAACGTGTGCTGGCCTTGACCAAGGCACATGATTGGATAGATGAAAACGATCCCGATCGTGAATTGCATTCAACACACGGCAACGAGGCACACACACCGTCGGACTGTTGATGGGACGAATGAGTGGCGGGTTGGATACATATTGGTCCTGACCACGATCACCGAATAGCTGATGGCAGGTCAGACACTCAAGCGAGCGGTGGTGTTGTCGATGGGAATGCGGGACAGGGCGCATCGCAACGGGCTCAGTGATTGGTTTTCCCACAAGCCAACAACACCATGAGCAACGCATCGTTGACCTCGATGGACTACATCAAACGGGCAGCCACGGAACTGTCTAACGCCATGAAGACTATGGAAGCTCATGTGAGTGAATTGAAGACCAAGGAAGCCCATTGGCTTGAACTCGAGCGCCGCGACCAAGTGAATCTGGTCGATGTACCCAAGCTGGTCACGCTCAACGTCGGTGGTTCGCTCTTTACGACGTCCAAGGAGACGTTGCTGCGCGTGGAAGGCAGCAACTTTCACGCGATGCTGGGCTCTGGACACTGGAAACCCGACGTTGGGAACGCCTACTTTCTAGACCTCCACGCCCCCACGTTTTACCGCGTCCTCACGTTTCTTCGCACGGGCAAACCTTGGTTGGATGGATTGAACACGTATGAAGAGTTGCGCACGTCGATGGAGTACCTCCACCTGACTAGTCCATCACTGGTAGTGTGGGCCACAACAGCAAGTTCAAATCGTGAGGACAGCTACATGTACCAAGTTGCTTCAAATGAAGTTATGAAAGGTGATGGCCAACAGCTGTGCACAAATGTCATCCGATGAGTATTTGCACGCCGTCATCAGACACTGTCGCCCGTTCTTCGCAAACTTTTGGAGCTACCAAAACTTCACTTTGGCCCACAAGGCGAACGGAGTTCGAGGCAACGATGACCCACCGTCCGTTGAAGCGTCGTCACATGACCCGCGGCGCTTCCAAGTCGATATTTCGACTTGAAGAATAAGAAGGTACACACTGTTGATGCAGGATAAACATGGCCATTTTCAGGTTCAAAAACATTTTTCGTTGTGTTCCGTATGAAATCACGGAAAGCTTGTATGCATGGCCCCCTTGTGTGAACTAGTTGCCACACCACGTGATGGTAACTTAGTTTGGGGACAATATCCCGACATACCAAGGCAACGGTGGTGAGAGCTGCAACGGCGCCGTTACTCGATTCATCCTAGAAGGGCACAAAGGTTTTTGTTGCAAATACGAGACAGGGCACATGAAGCACGCGTCCCACGGAAACGCCAACCCATCGTCAGTCTTGAATTTCTCCAACATCCAACATGTCCAAATCCTCATCGGCATCCTCTCCCATGGACTGCATCGAGAATGCGGCCACAGCCCTCGCTGATGCCACCAACACCATGAATGCCAATATCGAGCGCGAGGCCGACGCGCTGGCAAAAGCAACGGAGCGCATGAAGCTCAAAGCGAGTGAATTGGAGGCCAAGGAAGCCCATTGGCTTGAACTCGAACGACGCGTCCAAGCGAATCTGGCCGACGCGCCCAAGATGGTCACGCTC
>VJMH01001147.1:0-15279 GCA_009835185.1 Aphanomyces stellatus
AACTTGGCACCGACGTCGGGCGCGTACAAGTTGAAGTTGGCATCTTTGACCTCTTGGGGGACCTTTGCGAGGGGCTTGCCGCAGTATTTGGCGTACTTTTCGTCCGCTTCACGGTTGCAAAATGGCGCACCCAAGTCAGAAAAGGCCATGATGGCCAAACAGACCATCGCCACTGTCCATCCAATGAGGATCCAAGACTTTCGGCGGTACCCAAACATGGGGAAGCAATCCGTGAGCATACCAAAGAACACTTTGTAAGACCAGCCAAGGACGACCAAAATTTTGTACGACGACACTTGGTAGCCTTCCATGTTGAGGTAGACGTTGAAAATAGGGTATTCGAGCGACGGAATCATGTTGTAGATGACGCCGATGGCACCGTATTGACAAAAGAGGGCGAGGGCTTCGCGGGAGAAGAGATCCAGAGCACCGCCTTCGACCAGCGCGCCGTCTTCCAACTCCACGGGGGTCTTGACGCCATCGTAGCCATCTTGTAGGTCTTCCTTGGGGTTCACTCCCGACTGAATGTAGGACAAGCGCTCTTCCAAATCGAGCGCCGCACCGCCTTGTTGCATCGTGCTTGGGAGCAGAGTAAAATGAACAATGGCAATATTACACTTTGCATTGGAGGACTTGATTCTTGCGTGGAAACCATCTCTATTTGACTGGATTGTTTTCAATCTCACATAGTTCGTATTGGAGGAACTACCAAAACGTTGAGTTTGGCTGCATTCGGCCGAAATCGTGATGAATACGAATTAGGTGATTGGGTTGCATTCGGCCGAGAAAATGTAGCTTATTGTGTAAATTCACATAAAGATAAGGACACACCCCTTGGCGTTTTTGCACACGATCCGTGCCTTTTTGAAAGTTTTCCAGGGTATTTTGCTTGCATGGTTGTGTCCAAGACGAGGATGTGCATGCTGGGGTCTTTGATGCCCGACAAATCTCTGGATAAAGTGATCGCAGCATCTCAAACTTCGATATTGTCGCCCATTGTGTGCGAAATGTTCGACATCGCAAATCATTCAATCTCAAATTTGTTGAAGCTGCTTGGTGCAAAACATCAGGCTCTCCAGAGTTCTCCTGAGTTTTCTGACTATTCATTGGCGTATGATTAGACAAAAAAAAGTCAATTCCAACCAATCCCAAGGATAGACCAACCAATCCCAAGGATAGATCAACCAATCCCAAGGATAGACCAACCGTGGCCCCTGGGGTCCGATTGCGTTGGATTCTGGGTTGTGCTGGTTGAGGGGCTCTTGAATCGGTATCTATGGATTTGCTGCCCAAATTAGTTGCCTGTTCTAGCCTTCACATAGAGCCAAAAACTTAAAATAGCGTTCATTTCCACGATGGGGGGTGTGCAGTTGCTGGGTTGGCAAGTTTGTTCACTCGTCTTTAATGCATTTGCTTTGAGGCCGCTGTTTCAGCATTTTGGTGAACCACAAATTGAAAAAACTCCTTTTCGACCAATTACACGCCGGTGGTCCCGAATTAGATCATGGCAGAGTGGGACAAGAGATCGAAATTGACACACTTCGTGGGTGGCCATAATTGAAACCTTGAAAGTACTACGTAGTTAGAATGTGAACGGCACTTGACTTCCAAGTCCACGGCAGTGCCCATACTCAACGGCCAGCCGCATCTGGACCAAGTCGCTTACGGTGGCGCGTCGACTGCACATACACTTTCCACTGGAATTACAGCAAAATCGTCCGAAAGTTGACTGACTATGCATGTCTTTATTCCTTCCTTGCATGCATTGGTCAACGAAAGAGTAGATCTGTCACTCCATCATTTGAAGATACAAAGATGTTATTGCCCAAACGAGGTACTTTCAGGCATGCCACCTACAACACCTTTTGTGCGTCGCTTCAAAATATCCGATTTCGGTTTGGTGATGTCGATTCATTGATGAGAGGATTGGCTCGAATCTCAAGAGTATCTCGCATTGAGCCAATCAAATGTGATATTCCTGAGGCTGGTGACGCCGTTCGAAACGAAGCTCAACACTGCGTCCTTACAATACGCCCTTACTATTTGTACCAGTAGCATGTAGAAAAACATGCTTAGTTAGCCAGCATTCCATTGACAATGTGAAATCCGAGATGCCCAAGAGACCTGGAAATCAAGTAAATTCGACATATGACAGTCGATTGGAGACAATCCTATCTCAGGTGCGGCGGGCCGTCGACTGCTATAAACTGACAGTGGGTTCAAGAATAATGTAAATCGCGTCGTTATCGTCATTCGGAGGCGGGTGAATAAAGTAAAATAAAGGATTATGAAGAGGCCATTGCATTGTACTGATTTTTAGTTTGGTTGACTTTGTGCCCGAATGCGTATCACAGTTTCTGCGAACAGCAAGGTGACAGAAGGCTTGTTGAAATGTATCTGATACTGGTACTACTATCGAGTCATTTCGGCGTTACAAAAACAAACACCTAGGTATCAGAACCGAATGTTTGGCACAGTAACGCATTTGCGGTGCGGAACTACGGTACGTAGTACATCTGATGAGAAATTCTGAGTGTTTGGATATATGGTATGGTACTCGGAGTAAGTAGTTGTGTTTGAAAAACTTGGCCCAAGTACGCAACATTTCTGTGCTAACGTACACTATCAATTTAAAGTCCACTTTTGGGGTGGCCGTCGGCTAAACTCGCGTATTCACGGAGGACGGCAAAAAAAGAAACTCTGAAAATGGATGCAAGATCGAGAAACATAGAGCAATATAAAAAACATTGTTTCACTTGATTCACTAAATATTGGTTTTAAAAAACAAGGCCAAAGTCAAAAGAAACGCCAAAAGGGACCGACTAATTTAAGCTCTTCAAACAGACTTGAGTGAAGTTAACATAAAATGCCGAAAGAGCGATTGATGTCAAAACAGCGATAGTTTGCTTGATTTTAGCCAATCTGATGCAATAATGAAGTGTAATTGGTTAAAATGGTGCGAAAGTTCCACATGATTGGACAAAAGTAGAGAAAAGCCGCCACAGTGAAGTGGTCACCTTGGAAGTATGGCATACATTAAATGAAAGATACAACCTATGCACTATTGGCGCTCGACAATGGCGCGACAAGTCATTTCGAAGTCTGTCTGGGTGCTTCTCGTCTCTCGCGTTCAGTCCTGTAGTCGTTCGCAACTTGTACGCGCGCTTGTTTAGCGTTTGGCCGGCGAGAAAGACGGTCCACCCACCAGAATGATCTTGTCGAGAAACGACCAGGTTGTGATGCTTTGCGAGTTGATTGAGACGTAGAATGGACGGCGAGATGCTCTACAATGATAGCAGCGAGTGAGAAGACGACGATGACGAATTATCGGAAGTCAAGTATGTCAATTTCGTTTATCTGCATATTTGTATGCTGTATATGTTTAATGATTAATTATGCCAATATGACGAAATTTATCATTATGATGAATGAAAATTAAATACTAGTCATTAAAAACACCAATAGCAAACCCTGTAGCTAGGTGGACTTAATTGAGGAGGAACTGCATTTGATGACGCTGGCCAATCTGTGCTGCTACATTTGGAGACGTTTGGTGTTGGTGGTTCGCAGCCACAGCTTGCACGGCTTGTTCTCTGTCGTCTCTACACGAGGCGGACTGCAACTTAGCCTTGGTGCGCAGGTACTTTTCGCGTTGGCGCTGACGCTCCTTGTCGCGATTCTCTGAGTAGTGGAAACGGAGCCTCTGAAGCACTACGTCCTTGTGAGCTTCGTAGTATTCCATGGATCGAATGCGATTAGTCAAACGTTGTTGGGGCGTGAGGACGCGCTTTCGGCGCTTCTTATCATCCGTCTTCTTGATGGGCATCGATGTGGACGAGATCTCTGATAGAGATAGACGGGGTGGGGTGTCCATGGTGGCAGGCGCAATGAATGATATGTTCATGATCTTGAAGGCCAAGGCAATTCGCAAAGTGATATAGTCGCAATGCATTCGTATTTCATTTCAACATTTTTTGCACAACAATTTATTTCGCACCTCTGTGGGCACAAGAACGGATGTAGACGTTTGTAATGCTTCGGCCGAATGCAACCAAATCAACCTTAAAAATCAATCAAGTCGATTCCAATAGGTATTTCACATCCGTCAAACACGACGACCACGAGTGGTGGTGTGGCTATCGTTTACATCAAGACCGCAGGACTGATCGAGATCAAACAAATTTAGAATTCTCATGCAGTAGGCCACGCCAAGAATCGCTTGCCGTCGATGGTGCCCGCGACAGTCATGCTCGCAAGTACCTGCTATGTGGTTGCACGCTTTCATGTGATCGTCGTGCCAGACGCCGTTGATCGGGCAGAAGACACGATGTCGCATCCACAGTCCTGTCCACGCCTCGACATCGTCGGTGTCAACGGTGGGCAGTAAGAAGGCACAAATGGGAAGGGACTCGCTTGATTTCACGGACGTCGAAGTACACTAGATGTCACTAGCATCACCTGACACAGGCACAGGTTTCAAAACGCCGTTGAAAAACGTACTTTGATTCAACGAGAGCATAATGATGGGTACGACTCATGGTGTCTGCACATCATGCTGTGCTAGCTCGCCTCGCCAGGCATACTAAACGGAATTGTGGCTGTGGACGAGAGGAAAAGCATTGTTGTGAACCCACGTCGAAATTTCCGCCAATCGAAAATTGTAACCATCGCATATGAGGAGAATCGGCCAAAGGCTCGTCATTGCAAGGCTCAAACGCGCGTCTCGGACGCAAGATCAGTCACGCCAGCGAAGTTTCGTATACGTAGTGCTATTTAGATTTGGGCCAACTTTTGAATACCGTCAAGGCAGAAGAGGGTCTATGAATATGAAGAGAGAGAGGTATAGTCAATGAATATGAAGATAGCTATGTGTGGAAAGGAACAAAGTAAGGTTGGAAGTCGATGGAGAGTGATGATGGGTTGCAGCAGGACAAGAGATGCACAAAAAAGGGATGCACCGGCCGGGAGTCGAACCCGGGATGTCACGGCCACAACGTGAAGTACTGACCACTATACTACCGATGCCTGGAGCAGCAGGGTATCGATCCCTGTACCTCCCGCATGCGAAGCGGGCGCTCTACCATCTGAGCTACAACCCCATATACTATTACAGGACCTCAAGCCTACAAGTCATATTTCTTTGTCATTTAACCCAGATAACGCACCGCGCAGCAACGGACGCTCGTCCACCGAAAGTGGACAACACATTCCTCCGGAGGGAACTATGTTGTTCTTTGAACGGAAGGAATTGTTGTCTTCTCAGCGTTGCGCCTCGAGTGCCCGTTTGTTACGCCCGAACATTGAAAAAAATTACCTCGAGAATACCCAAGTCAGCATGCAAGATAGATTGGTAAACTAGCCCAGAACCATTTTGTCCAGAATTTTGCACCGTGGCTCGGCAACCTATTACACCCTCCATGTATGTGGACGTGAAACCATCAGGGATGCCTTGGTCGTTCGAGACCACTCAAAACTCGCGTTGAAAAATATTGCTCCAAGGCGAATAATCACCGACTATCGGCCAATCAATTAATGGCGAATATAATCTTGCTTTTAGTATTTGTATTTCGTTCTCAAAAGTTGTCAATTCAAGGTCGTCTGGCAAAACCAATCATATTGTTGTATTTTCGGCTAAACCAATCAAAACAATCTACTATCTTTTGACGTTCAAACTGCCTCAATACGAGCAGCTGCCATAAGGGGGGTCATTGGCAGTCGGGTCCATCGCCGGTTGTAGCAGCAGAGGGCGCTGAGCTCGCAGTCTCGATGCGACGTGAGGTAGCCCAAGTCCCTATTGGGTGCCGAACTGCAGCGGCTGAGGGATCAGGGGGCGGTAGCGGTCGGTCGACTTTGTCTTGCGACCAAAGATGTACCTGTTGATCATGGCCTGCCAACCCTGAACCAACTTGGGCGGCACTGGTGTAGCGTGACATGCCACAGGAGTGTTAACATGACTGTGTTGGCCAGTAGGCGACGTCCTTGGAGCGTACGAGCTCGGCAGCCCCATTGTTGGAAGCATGCCATGAACCTCTCATGGACGAGGTTGAGCTGGTAGTCGACTGGAAGGTCATGGCCAAACATCACACCAAGGTATTTGATGGGTTGGCCAGTAGGGACAATGTTCAGAATGCCCCCACCGTCGGTGTCGACAGGGTCGAGGTGACCATTCAGGACCAGGGTTTAGCATTTGGCTTGATTCAGCCGAGCCCCAGAGATGGCACAAAACTCCTCCACAAGGGCGAGCTGCTCAACAGCGGATGGTAGATCCTTCGACAAAAGTGTCGAGTCATCGGCGAAAAAGATACTTGTGAGGGTGTCTCCATGTGGGGTTGAGATGCCAAGATCAGGGTGTAGTCGTAGCATATCCCCCAGAGGCTCCAGGTAGAGCACAAAGAGCAGACATGACAATGGGTAACCTTGTATCACCCCCTTGATGGTTGGATGGTCGGGCCCAATGCGCCATTGAAGATGATGTGGGCGACAGGCGAGTCATAGAGGAGACGGACCCAGCTGATGAAATAAGGGCCCATATTCATCTTCGCCAGCACATCGAACAAAAGCTTTGGTCGACCATGTCGTACGCCTTGGAAAAGTCCAGGAAGGTAGCATAGTTGTCGTTGTCCTCCATGGTACAGTAGTGTTGGAGAGCTTGGACAAGGACAACATGGTCGTGTAGGCGGCACCCGGGCACAAAACCAGCTTGGGTTGGGTGGATAAGCTGGGGGGTCAACTTGGCGAGACAAAAGGAAGGGCACGCGAGAGCACTTTCACCTCCACTGGCATGAGCGAGATCGGTCGGTAGATGCCAGGGTCACCCCTGTCACCAGATTTGTGCAGCGAGCCACCGCACTGCGACGTTGGTGGGGTAGAAGGCGACCGCGATGGTTGAGTTGATAGTTGAACACCAATAGCAAGAGCTCCGAGAATATCTCGGGTACTACCTGGAAGAACCCAGCAGACGAACCGTCTAGACCAGGCGACTTGGTCGGGTTCATGGTTTTCATGGCTTCGCACAACTTGTATCGCCATGATAGGCTGGTCAAGATTGTCGCGGTCATGTGCGTCCAGGCGCTTGGTGAGAGTCTCAATCACTGCCCGGCGACGGCGCGGGTCGGGCGGTTGAGCATCGGCAGGGGCAGTCATGATGGTCCGCCAAGGATCAGTGAACGTGGCTTGCACGATGGGCACATCGGTGGACACGGCACCATTCACATTCAGACGGTCGATGGACACTTTTGTTCCCAGCGGTCGTCGAAAGAAGTGGGTGGTGCCACATTCATTCGAGTTCGCATGGAAAACAAGCTGTCGATGCGAGCCATGTGGCCATACTCGGCCTTTGCATCGTCATAAGCAAGCCGGGAGGCAGCTAGCTCGGCGTGCTCGGCTGCACCACTACCAGACCAGTCGACAGCCCGTTGGGCCGATGCCAACCTCAGTTTGAGGTTGTGGAGAGTGGTGGCAGTGGATTCAGTGTGCAACCGGTGGCATTTGGTAAGTTGCTTCTTCATTCGCTTGAGCCACCCATACCACAACGCACCATGATTCAGGGTAGGGTCGGATCTCATGCGTTCGAGAAGAGCCGTGGTCTCCATCTTGACGGCATCTTGGATGTTGTGGTCGGCCAACAGCTCCCGGGGTAACTGCCAGTTTCCTGTGGTTGGGGTTGCAGTCTGAGACAAGACGACAGTGTGGCAAAGATGGTCGCCACCATAGCCATTAATGCCGTATGTAGCCTTGAGTCTAAGGCTAGCGACGAGATGTGGTCCAGGAAGACGTAATCGAGACGGTTGACTCTTCCTGGGCCACTGAATTGGCGGCTCTGTGGGTGGAGGTTGCGCCATACATCAATCACACCAAGCGTCGTGAGTCCACACAGTCGGCTCGACCTTGGTAGTGCCGTGCGTGGGAGCTCGTCGTGTCGAGGGCCTGGTTGAAAGGCAGATTAAAATCGCCTCCAACAAGGTGGAAACTGTCGGGTTCAAAATCTCGAGGCAAATCTTGAAAGAAAGCTCCACGGAGTTGTGAGTCTACCCGTGTATAGACATTTGGAAATACACCGGTCGGCTACGCCACTCGGTCTTCACCACGAGAAAACGACCGGGGACGTCGAGATGGGCAAGGTGCACGAGGTCGCCATAGCCGCGCATGGACTTGTGAAAAAACCTGGCTACACCGCAGTGGCGCCGTGTAGCCGGGTCGAGATTTATGACCCGAAGGTCATTGACAAAGATGGTGTAGTTACCATCGCCAACCTCATTGGTGAGGTGGCGATGGAACGTTTCGAGTTGTTTGGGATTGGTCGCTTCTTGAAATACGACACATGATGGTGGAGACTTGAGACTGCGAGCCACGCGATAGCCGTTCTTCGAAAGTCCGTTGAGGTAGCAGGTTGTCATGAAAAAGTGGAGGTGGGGTCGAGAAGGTTGGCTGGGACCACCTTAGCACTGGTGGTTGACCTCTTGGGTCACGTCCGCACCAGCTACAGCGGTGGCGTCGTCGATTGACGGAGCCGGGGAGATACAAAACGACCGGCATCGGCGTCATATTGGACAGAGCCGAGGTTGAGGGGGTCGGTGTTACCTCGCTCAGATATGTCCAAAAGGGTCGTAAGAATGCGATGGATGTCGGCATGGACGACTCCATGATGCTCCAGATCTCGGCACCAAACTTGGAGAGTGCGAGCTCGTCACCGTTCTCCGTCTCATTGATGACATACTCGAGGGGATCGGACGCGTGAAGCGCCTTAAAGAAGTGTTCCACCATGGACGCTGTTGTCATCTTGTGGTCTTGGTGTAGAGATGATCAAACAACGATGAACCACCCCACGTAGTGCGTAGCCAGCGGTGGAGAAGACGCTGACGAATGAACAGCTCAAAAGTAGGGCGGGCGGCCAAAAAGAGCCGATGAAGTTGGATGCCAAAGTCAGTCGGGTAGCGGCTCATAAGAGAGCAGAGATTGTCGACATGACCCATATTCACAAGGTCAGCCAGCACAAACTCACTACGACACACAGCTTCTTCGACCTGAGCCGGGAGGCCTTCGACTGCACTCTTTGAGTGTGCATCGAGCTCGTCGAGTTCCGCAATGATTGACAACTTTTGAGAACGAAATACAAATACTAAAAGCAAGATTATATTCGCCATTAATTGATTGGCCGATAGTCGGTGATTATTCGCCTTGGAGCAATATTTTTCAACGCGAGTTTTGAGTGGTCTCGAACGACCAAGGCATCCCTGATGGTTTCACGTCCACATACATGGAGGGTGTAATAGGTTGCCGAGCCACGGTGCAAAATTCCGGACAAAATGGTTCTGGGCTAGTTTACCAATCTATCTTGCATGCTGACTTGGGTATTCTCGAGGTAATTTTTTTCAATGTTCGGGCGTAACAAACGGGCACTCGAGGCGCTACGCTGCACCTGCTGCCGATGCACCTGTGGCGAGTTGCTGGGTGAAGTCGCCAGAACAAACAGTTGGGGGAGCGCCGACTCCCAGAAAAGGCTATTCTATTGACCTGTTCCCAGGCAAACACGAACTCCCTATTCTAGTTCTGGGACGGGGTGTCGCTTCGTGCGAAGGGTCGCATGAAGCCAACCAATCACCGTCCAGCTTTATACACCTACACCATATACAGGGTTTCACTATACTATCCCTATCCCTAACAGGTTAACCCTTCAGAAGTGACGGCGCCGGCCTGTCGCCCGTCGGAAGCAAACCTGTGTCACGGCCGGACATGGTTTCCCATGATCCAACCGCAACACCCCCCCAAGCCATGTCCGGTTAGACAAGCTCGGCTAGTTGTTGGTTTCCTTTGAGGTCATGGCCTTGACGGCTCGCCGCAGCTGGTCAGTGTCTTGACCGGGCTTGAGCGAGCCTAAGTAGGCCATGACCACAACTGGACTCCTCGAAATCGCCCTCGGCGTACATCTTGAGCCTGGACGTGTGAGCGTCCCGTTGCTCCTTGGTCAAGAGGTGTTCGATCTTGGCAGAGAATTCGTTGGTTTCGATGACCTTGTATGGGCCCATCCAAGTAACCAGCAGCTTGGGTGCTCTGGATTCGTCGATCCGCGACCACAGGACGTAGTCGCCGACGTCAGCGTTGATAGCATTGTAATCGAAGCTCCTTGAGTTGTCTCGTTTCAGTCTTTTAATCTCCTTGTGCAGGCCTTGCATGCTGGCGCGTAGCTGGTCTAGTGACTTGACTAGCTAGTCGCGTGTCCAGTCAATCCTGACCTTTCGTGGCATCTTGTCGTCGTCGAACACAAGATCCACCGCGGTGCATGGTTCACGTGCATTGAAGAGCTCAAACGGGGACAGTCCCTTGAGGGAGTCCGTCTTCGTTTGGTTGAGGTTGGCTTGGACCACTGGGAGGAGGTAATCCCTTTGGTGGTCCGCGAGCTTGTACTCCATGAGTAACACTCGCATCACTTGGAGGATGTCCCGGTTCTTTCGACCGTCCCATTCCTCCAAGGACAGTAGGCGAGTGTGAACTCGTGTTCCACCTTGAAGTGGTGGGCCAACGCCTTGATCGCTTCGTTCTTGAAGTGGCTGCCTTGGTCACTGATCCAGACACGCGGTATGCCGTGTCTTGACCACCAGGCGGCCAAGGCGTCGGCGCACACTTTACTTGTTGGCGCATCGCACGCCACCAGTTCACAAAAGTGTGTCAGGTCGTCCTTCAGGACCAACACATACTTGGGACCGTTTTGCGATGGCCCCATGTAGAGGTAATCAAAGTGTAGGCCATCATTGGGTTGCTTGGCGTGCCACCTCGGTGCATAGGGTCGGTGCAGCGCCTTCCCCCCTTTCACATGAGGGCAAAGCAGGCAACCAGCGATGAATTTCTTGACACTGTCGTTCAGACTGTCAATGTTGTAGATTCTTTTGATGGCGCCCGTAGTGCGGCGTGACCGCGATGTCCCATGGATCCACAGTGGGCCACCACAAGGATGCGCTGCATCAGCTTGTTGGCGGCCGCAGGGATCCAAATGCGGTCTTGGAGCATCCACAATCGTGTGTCCTTGTCTTGGACTAGTTGTCGGGTCTTGCCTTGGCGTGCGTTGATTGAGCCGCCACAATGTCATCCACCGACGGCCACACAAAGTCGGGGCTGTCGAGTGGGCGGAGCTTGGACTCCTTGGTCTGGATGCCCGTGGGCCTGTCGGGTGTCTTCGGCTTTTTCTTCTTTGTCCAGCTCGTCGATGTACGTCGGCGGACGGAGACGCCATTGGTCGCGGCCGCGGGCCGTGGCTGTCCCCATCTGGACATCAGGTCTGCCCACAGGTTGTGGGTTCCTCGGATATGTTCAATCGTGTATCGGTATCCACCGATGATTCCGGTCCAGCGCGTCAACTTGGCGCGCTGGAACTGCTTCCACTCCTTTTCCGGTGCAAAGACTTGGATAAGATTTTCGTGGTCGCAATACATGCGGAATCCCTTTGGACGCATGAGGAGGTAGTTGAGCTTGTCACACGCCCGTGCGATTGGGTACGCTTCCTTCTTGATGACGCTCCAGTTGAGCTGAGCGCCCGTGAACATGCCGCTCTGGCAGAGCAGCATTTCATGCTGTTAGTCCTGGATCTGGACCGACGGCTCGAACTGTATCACCTGGGTGATGATGATGGACCACCCATTGTCACTGGCGTCTGTAAACAAGCACATGGTCGCGTCTTCGCGTGGATGCGACAGCTCCACGGCGGCTCGAAGCTTCTCCTTGAGAGCTTCGAACGCGGCCAGTTCCTCGGCCGTGAGGGCCACTTGGACACCTGACGCCACGCGTTTCTTCTTGGCTTTCCCTTCGAGGGCCTTGGTCAATCGCTTTTGCAGCGGGTCCACGGTTTGCGCGTACTCCGTGATGGAGTCGCGCAGCCAGTTCGTCGCACAAATGAATTGTTGAAGGTCGCCGGCGTTGGTCGGCGGCGGCACCGCACAGAGGGAGTTGATGCGGTTGGGGTCTTGGCTGACCCCTGCGGCGCTGATCGAACGGCCGCGCCACTTGGCTTCCTTTGTGAACAGGGTCGTCTTGTCGGGGCTCAGTTTGAACCCGAACTTGTCGACCAAGTCGAGGAATTGTTCCAGTACCTGGACATATTCCTCGGGGTCGTCCGCATAGAGTAGGATATCGTCAATCCAGACGAGCAGGTTCTTTCCGAGGAGTGACTGGTAACACTCCTCGCTTGTCTGCTGGACATACATCGCACTCTTCATGTGTCCTCGGACCACCCGGTTGGGGGTCACGACGCATCCGTTCAACATGAACGAGAGCATTTCTTGGCAGTCCTCGTGGAGAGGGAACTGCCAGAAACACTTGGGTTGGTCGAACGTGCCCATGGCCTGCTTGCCGCGCAGGTTCTGCGTGATGGTGGCTTGGAAGGGCATGGTGCCGGCCTTGGGTTCGGTCATAGAGTTGACCACCCGGTAGTCGTTTGTAAGCCGGTAATATTTGAGTAGCTCTAAGTCCGTCCAACTCTCGGCCTCCTTGATGGAGCGCCGCCCGTCTGGCTTCATGACGGGGTTGACGGGGCTGCACCATCGACTTTGCGGGTTTCGCCGCACGATGCCGGCGTCGAGCAGCTCCTTGCCAAAACGATCGAGGAACCTTCCCTCAATCGCATTGTGCTTGCGCCCCTTGCACCGGTAGGGCACACAGCCAGTCTTGGCCGTGACGTGGAGGGGCTTGACCTTGGCAGGTGGGTCCGTCCCATCGAATTTGAGACGCCACACGTCGCCCTTTGTCACCACGCGCCATAATTCCTTGGCGAGCTCTTGCGGGAACCCGCCTTGGATGGCATCCGTGACCATCTTGGACAAGGCCGTCTCCAAGTCGTCCTGTGGTCTTGGAGTTCCCATGTCACTGGACCTGATCTTGGGTCCCTGTTGGGCTTGTCACATGATGGACAACAGCGTGTAATACTGACAACAGTAGGACCCCTTTCGAGGTCGTCGCCTTCTTCCAGTTGGTGGATGGCGATTTGTTCCAGGATGCGGTCGATATCAATGCCCACCGCTTTCAACGTGTCTTCGGACGCGAGGAACTCGTCGCCTTCTTCGACGATGTAGCAGACTCGCTTGCCCGGCACTTGGACTAGCCCAGCAGCTGTCCTGAGGGCGAGTGACAATTCGACATAGGCTTCAGACTTGAACTCTTGGTTGTTGCATCCGGTCCCCGTGACAGGGACCAAGAGTGGGATGACCTTGACATCTGGGCACGCGAGTAACACTTGCTTGAGTATTTTCTTGGGCAGGATGTTCTGCTCTGCTCCTGTATCAGGACAATACAAACAGTTAAGGGCGCCGTTAATTTTAAGTTGGCGTTGGCGCTGCGCGCGCTCGTCCGGCCCCTCGCCGCCATCATGGTTTGGCGCGGCGTGGCGTTGGATACGAAGCACGCGCTTTTCTTCCTTCTTGGCCCGGATGCGATCCGCGTTGCGGACTCGGTAACGCGCGCGCCGCAGGCGGTTGAATCCCTTCTTGAAATCCTTCCCGTCTTGGCCGGGGTTGTTGGGGCAGTCACGCTTCATGTGGCCGACCTCGCCGCACTTGAAGCAGCGCGACTCGCCCTTGTCGAACTCGACCCGTTTCGGAGTCGTTGGCCATTCGCGCTTGACCGGCGCCGGTGGGTGACCATACTTCTTGCCGTCGACCGCGTCGTCGGCGTCCGTCTTGGGCCCATATTTGGAGGGGCTCTTCTTGAGCGCTGCTCTCAAAGGGCTTGGTGGTGTGAAAAGCGGTCCGCGACCAGGACCGCCGCGCTTTTCGTCGCGTCCCAAGACGCGATGGTGGCTACGGTCGGGCGCCGACTGATGTCGCTTGCCGCCGCGGCCGTCGGACGGGTCGTCCACGTCGCGCTTGCGTCGGCGGGCCATCGAGTGGTCGCGTTGCTCTTGAAGCTCGTCGGATACCTTGAATTGTTCCATATATTCGCGAATCACCTCGCTGAGTTCTTGGAGCGTCTCCAACTTCCATGTCTGGTCCTTGTCATGGACCCGGTCGTGGAGGTCCGCGGGGTTGATGCGCCCTATCAATGTCTTGATCACGAGCCGCGCGAACCGTTTGTCCTTCATGTACTCGGACAGCTGTTGCTCGCGGAGGATCTTCTCCACCGCCATGTTCCACTGGACAAGTCGTTGTTCGACGTCCTTGCCTCCGGGGAGATGCATGCTCTTGAACCAAACCACCACGTCGGCCTCGGTTGGCTCGCGTTGGGTGGTGGGCTTCTTCATCATCTTGGACAATCTGGCTTGAAAGTCCCCTTCCGTCAAAGTCTCCCGGTCGCAGTACCAGTTGTACTTGCAGAGTGCTTCGAGGAGGTCTTCCTTGATGGAGCCGATCCAAAGTTTGGGTGTCACGGCACCCCAGCCGCCATGTTTCTTGGACTCACTTTTGAGGTCCCGTTCATAATTCTTGCGGCGTTCCACAAACTTGATCAACTCTTCACGGGCCACCGACGTGATTTCGGGGGCCTTGATCTCAGAGCGGAGGATGTTCATGGCGGGGGCCCGAGGTTCCTGGGCCGCCCATTGCGCACGAATTCTCTCGACTCCTCGGCTTGAGGTCGGTCGCAGGGTCTCTGCCGCCTCTTGTTCCAGGACCGCTGGACGCCGCGGTTGGGCGTCAACCGACGCGCTCGGCTGCTCGACGTCCGTCCATTCGTCCACAGAGTCCTTGGTGGTCGTCTTTTGTCGTTTAGCCGGCTTAGCCGGTTGTTCGGACAGCTGACGGGCAGTAGACGGACGTGGAGTGGTTGGCTCAACCGATGAAGCCACCATGTCCAAGTCCAGTCGAGCCAATTTCTTGTCTCGAAAGAACCAGCCACGTCCATAGACGCGAAGGCACCGGCCCCGAAAGATGAATTCCTCCACCATTCTGCCGTCCAGCAGCTTGGTGGCAGGGATTTCAGACCCCAAAAAGTGTAGCCGGTAGCGAGAGCCGGCTAGACCAGTCGTGGCAGACAGTGTACATTCCCACAGAAAACGGGGCTCCAGCGACTGCAGAGTCTCAAAAAGGAGGCGCTCCTCGAGTTGACCATGTAGCCCAGCCGGGATGTCCATGTAAAATCCATCCAAGGCATGAGGCAGGGTCAAAGGGAAGGATACCATGGTGGCACTCTTGTCCTTTCCTCCAGCAGCTGGGATACGCAGCTTCAACGACACGCCTTGCAGCTGTCGTAGAGCCGTGTCACTTGCGATACCCCACCGTAACATACGGTTGGGATGTCTCTCTCACATTTGATGATGTCGACCAAGAGGTCGGCCTTCACCATCGACTGGTTGTCGAGAAG
>VJMH01001158.1:0-18347 GCA_009835185.1 Aphanomyces stellatus
TCCGTGGAGCAGATGAAGCGGTTGACGATCGGCGTGGAACTGGCCGCCGCGCCCAGCGTGCTCTTTTTGGACGAACCCACGAGCGGGTTGGACGCGCGGTCGGCCAAGATTGTCATGTCTGGCATCCGCAAGATCGCGTCCACGGGCCGCACGGTCGTCTGTACGATCCACCAGCCGTCGGCCGAAGTGTTTGAGATGTTTGACAGCTTGCTTTTGCTCAAGCGTGGTGGCCAGACCGTCTTCTTTGGTGACTTGGGTGTCCGCGCGGCCAACTTGATCGACTACTTCCGCCGCATGCCGTCGTCGCCGCCGCTCGTGGACGGTGCGAACCCAGCCACGTGGATGTTGGAGTGCATTGGGGCTGGGGTTGAAGTCAAGGCAAATGTGACCGACGTGGATTTCGTCGCATTGTATGAAGCCAGTATGGAATTCAAGACGCTGGAAACGGGTTTGACCATGTATGCCCACCCGCAGCCCAACGTGCCCGAAATTACGTATCTCAAGAAACGCGCCGCGACGTCTGCGACTCAATGTCGCATGTTGGTCCAGCGCTTCATGCGCATGTACTGGCGGACGCCGTCGTACAACTGGACGCGCTTTGTGCTCTCCATCTTTTTGGCCATCCTCTTTGGCATTGTCTTTTGCAAGCTCAACTACTACACGTTTGCTGGCGCGGCCGGTGGCGCTGGCATGATCTTTGTCACAGCGCTCTTCCTCAGTTTGATGTCGTTCAACAGTGTCTTGCCCGTGACGATCGAAGACCGTGAGGCGTTTTACCGCGAACGTGCGTCTGAGTGCTACAGTCCATTTTGGTACTTTGTTGGGTCGACGGTCGCCGAAATCCCCTACGTCGTTGTCAACGCGTGTGTCTTCACGGCCATCTTTTACCCGTTTGTGGGCTTTCATGGCTCGTGTGGCGACGCTGCGTACTATGCGTTCAATCTCGCGCTCCTCGTGCTCTTGAATGTGTACATGGGTCAAATGACTGCGTACGCCGCGCCGACCGTTGAAATCGCGACGCTTCTTGGCATCCTCATCAACTCGATCTTCTTCCTCTTCATGGGCTTCAACCCGCCTGGCAGCACGGTCCCGAGTGGCTACAAATGGCTCTACCACATCACGCCGCAAAAGTACTCGCTCGCGGCGCTCACGGCCTCGGTGTTTGCCAAGTGCGAGGACGGTGTTGGCATGGGCTGCGGCTACATTGACCTGCTCCCGCCCAACATTTTGCAGCAACTGCACACAAAGAAGGCAACGATGAAGCAATTCATCGAACACATTTACGTGATGAAGTACGACGATGCATTTGAAAACACCGTCGCCGTCATCGGCTTCATCGTCCTCTTCCGCATCCTCGCGCTCCTCGCACTCACGTTTATCAACCACCAGAAAAAGTAACTTATGCATATAGATATGATTCTACACTATATCGATTTGTGGTGCATGGCTGTATTTGGCTTGCGCCTTTTGATCGAAGTGTCCGTGGCACGACAATGCTCATGCGTCGTATTAATATCGTTTCGTTGCGAAAATTCCCCAAGTTGAATGCTTGGGTTCATGATAGAAACGTTGCACAACGTGTGAACCCCAACCCAAGCAAACTCAACACAGTGGACAAAGTTTGTGTGGTAAAATACATCGACTAGAAATATACATGTGGCATGAATCTACTTTTTCTGGTGGTTGATAAATGTGAGTGCGAGAAGCGCGAGGATGCGGAAGAAGACGATGAAGCCGATGACGACGACGGTGTTGGTGAAGGCGTCGTCGTACTTCATCTCGTAAACAAACTCGATGAACTCCTTCATCGTCGCCCGCGGCTTGCCGAGGCCCTTGAGAATGAGCGGTGGCATCTCTGTGATGTACTCGCAGCCCATGCCTTGGCCATCTTCGCACTTGGCAAAGACGGACGCAGTCATAGCTGCGAGCGTGTACTTGTGGGGCGTGATGTGGTAGAGCCATCTGTAGCCACTCGGAATGGAGCTACCAGGGGGATTGCAGCCCATAAAGAGGAAGAAGACCGAGTTGATCAGGATGCCAAGAAGCGTCGCGATTTCGACACGGGGGGCGACGTAGGCAGTCAATTGGCCCATGTACACATTCAAGAGCACCATGAGCGTGAGGTTGAAGCCATAGAAGAACGCATCGCCAAAGGTGCCGTGGAAGCCCACAAATGGGTAAAAGATGGCCGTGAAGACAAACGAATTGACGACAACGTACGGGAGCTCGGCGACCGTCGAGCCCACAAAGTACCACAACGCGCTGTACGTTTGCGACGCGCGTTCGCGATAGAACGATTCACGCTCTTCGCACGCGAGCGGCAAGACGCTGTTGAATGAGATCAAACTGAGGAAGAGCGCCGTGGTAAAGATCATGCCAGCGCCGGCACTCGCGCCGGCAAAGCTATAGTAGTTGATCTTGCAAAAGAGGAGGCCAAAGAGTAGCGACAAAAAGATGGAGAGCACAAAGCGCGTCCAGTTGTACGACGGCGTCCGCCAGTACATGCGCATGAAGCGCTGGACCAACATGCGACATTGAGTCGCAGACGTCGCGGCGCGTTTCTTGAGATACGTAATTTCGGGCACGTTGGGCTGCGGGTGGGCATACATGGTCAAACCCGTTTCCAGCGTCTTGAATTCCATACTGGCTTCATACAATGCGACGAAATCCACGTCGGTCACATTTGCCTTGACTTCAACCCCAGCCCCAATGCACTCCAACATCCACGTGGCTGGGTTCGCACCGTCCACGAGCGGCGGCGACGACGGCATGCGGCGGAAGTAGTCGATCAAGTTGGCCGCGCGGACACCCAAGTCACCAAAGAAGACGGTCTGGCCACCACGCTTGAGCAAAAGCAAGCTGTCAAACATCTCAAACACTTCGGCCGACGGCTGGTGGATCGTACAGACGACCGTGCGGCCCGTGGACGCGATCTTGCGGATGCCAGACATGACAATCTTGGCCGACCGCGCGTCCAACCCGCTCGTGGGTTCGTCCAAAAAGAGCACGCTGGGCGCGGCGGCCAGTTCCACGCCGATCGTCAACCGCTTCATCTGCTCCACGGAACTCCCGCGCACGATCGTGTCCCCCAAACTCGTGAGCTCGAGCATGCTCAAGCATTCTTCCACAAATGCGAGCTTGGCCTCGGTCGAGACGTCGCTCGACTGCCGCAGCATCGCGCTAAACGTTAGCGCTTCGCGGAAGGTCGCACTCTCGCTGTGGATGTCCATTTGTTCGCAGTAGCCCGTGCAGCGACGGATGGCCAAGTCGGAGGCCTGGTACCCGTTGAGGAGAATGTCACCGACGACCTTGCCGCCAGTCTTGCGACCAGCAATGACGTCCATGAGGGTGGTTTTGCCGGCGCCCGTGGACCCCATCAAGGCCGTGATGGTGCCGGGGAGGGCAAAGCCGCTGACGCCCGTGAGCAATTGGAGGTCGGCTTCACCCTTCTTGGGGTTCGGGACCGAGTAGCCCAGGTTCTGGAAGGCCAAGGTGACGGGCACAACCGTGGAATGGGGACTGGATTTGTTGGAATGGATCGTGCCTTCAACTGGCGACTTGGGCATCTTGGCGTATGCCACGTCAGCATCGTCGTCGTTGGCCATGGTGTCGTCGTTGGATTGTGTGATTGTAATTGCATGGCCGTGGTGGTCATGGCGGCGGAATTCCAAGACCGCGCAGCTGAGGACCATAAAGACGACGTAGCAGCCCGCCATGTAGAGGAAGCCATACCCGATCCATTTCGTGTCGGTCGCCAAGTCAAAGAGTCGAAGCTGGGCGTTGCCCATCGTTGTGTTGAATACCTTGTGGTAGTTGATGCCTTCGTAGACATCGACTTGGAATTTGGGCGCGGCGTATTGGTTGATGGCGAGGCCGCGGATGACCCACGCGAGTGGGTTGGCCCAGAAGAGCCAGATGAAATAGCCAGGAATGTCCTTCTCGACAATGATAAAGCCGCCAAAGATGATAAACACTAGGACCGAAAGCATCGAGAGAGGCTTCGCCACGTGCAAATCGGGCGACATGCTCCCGAGAAGAAAGAACCACGCGGCAAAGACAAAGTTGACCACAAGCAGAAACGCCATGTACGTCCAGTACGCCGTGCTGTCGTTGACAAACCCCGCCATCCAGTACATGATGTTGCCAAAGGCGGCGGTCTCGACGACCGCGATCGGCATTTGCGCGACGGCGTGCGCAACGACAAAGCTGGCCGTGCTGAAAAAGTTGGCGTCGCGTTGCTTGTAAAAGATGTGGCGGTTGTCCAGGATCGATGGCAGCATCGGGATCTGCGACACGATGAAGAAGAGAAGCGACTGAAAGATGACACCGATGACAACCTGCGGCAACTGGGGGTCCATTTGGTAAAACGTGCTCGCGTAGAGCAAGCCCATCGTTAACGTCATGACGACACGCGAGATCACAAATGCGCGGTTGCGGAGCACGACCGTGAGCTGGCGTCGGATGAGAAACTTGACACTCGTAGCAAACGAGCTATGAAACTGCGGCGTCGACGCCATGTAGTTGGTCGTGTCGGCCACGAGCGACGCCGACATGGGACTCCCAACATGGCTGACCATGGCGTCGTAGATGCGCGAGTGTTGAAAGAGCGCGGCGTAGTCACTGGGGAGGCGCGGCACCGACGACGCGGCCGACGCGACAACATATTGGTCTTGCTGTGCCGTGCCCAAATCAAGCAAAAAGTCAGCGACGTCGCGGTGCGGCGGGCAAACAAAGCCCAGCGAGGCAAAGTAGTCGACAATGTAGGCGCGGGGGCCATGGTAGAGCACGTAGCCATCGTTGAAGAGGATGACGTCGTCAAACAAATCAAAGACTTCGGGCGCGGGCTGGAGCAGCGCGATCGCAATCGTCTTCTTCAAGTGGCGTGTGGCACTTTGCTGGGCCTTGACAATGTCAAACGTCGCCGCCGAGTCTAGCCCTGTCGAGATTTCGTCCATGAGCGATACTTGCTTCATACCAAACTCCATTTCACCAACCGTGACGCGCTTGCGTTCGCCACCCGAGACCCCACGAAGCATGGCATTCCCAATGATCGTGTCCTTGCAGTTGGTCAACCCAAGCTGCTTGACGATAACGTCTGGGTAGACAGCGTACAAAGCCTCGATGATTTGCTTGGCCTCGGCGTTCTCGTCGGGCGTGCCGTGGGTCAGCGCCGCGAGCACATGCGGCGGCACGATCCCGCCACAACACTCATGTGCAAATGCTAGCGTTTCTTGCACGGTGAGTGTGTGGTAATGGTGGTCGCGCTGGGCCGTGTACGAAACAAATTGAGGCAGGCGGTTGTGGAGCTCCGGTCCAGTCTTGCCGTTGAACGTGATGGCGCCGTCGATGCGGACGGACTTGGACATGGGGAAGATGCCAGCAAGAGCCTTCATGAAGGACGACTTGCCCGAGCTGGGTTGACCAAGGACAAGAGTCATGGAGCCAGGAGTAAGCGCCCCCGTGATCGGGTGGAGGATGGTCTTGGTGATGCTGTGCTTGGCACGGCAGAGACCGAGGAAGGTCTTCTTGGCGTGGTTCAAGAGTGTCGGGAGTTCGTTTGCACCTTCTTTGGACGCGACGGCCAGCTGCGCCGTGATGGACAAGTCTTGGAAGCGAATTTCGACTTGCGGGAGTGCTTTCCCAAGCGAGGCTTCAAGGGACTTTGCGGTGGTGGCATGGAACGCATCCGAGCCGTCGGCCAAGAACCCGTCGGCGGAGATTGTCATGGTTGTTGCCGACTTGGTGGAATGGAAAATGAAGTCGAGCTGGAAATGGTCGTGTGTGTTGGAAATGATCCTGCGCGTTCGGTCGGTGTTGATGACGCACCAATCTTTGCCAGTCGTAAACCTTGCAACGTGAACCTGCATTCCATCGAGTTTCCTTAGAAAGTATGTTGCCATCGTGGATAAATCAACACGGGTGTATGCCCAAGATATGTCGGGTATTTGATGCCTTAACCCGGTTTATTTTGCACATGGGCGGTATGTAAGAGAGTATGTAGCATCGACCGTTTGAAACACCTCTGATAAGGTTATTGACGATTGATTTCTACAAATGATTTCTACAGAGATACTTATCGAAAACCTCACCTTGTGGCGCAGCAATGTGGTGCCTCACCCATTTGTTGGGATGGCTGAACGAGTCTTAAACTGGTGGTGCCACTCGAGTGATGTCTGTCACATGATCAACCGCGAACGGCATTTCACCCCCAATTTCACAGTTGTGTTTGCTATCCTTTTGTGTTATCTCTTCCACGGGCTTACGTACAACGTGGTACAGGCATTCTCTCGTGTGCGCAGTTCTTGTTCACACGTTCAAGTAGCACACGCGCCTCACCACAAGTCAAAACAGCAAACTCCGTCGTTGGAATTGTCAAAGAAACAGTTGAACTCTCATGCGACGAGTCACGCATGCAACAATGTGCAGCACATTGGACAAGATAGTGGGAAAAATCTACAAAGTCGATTCAGTTGTGCTGCAATGCGTGTGGCTGTATGTGCGCTGCTTTTAAATGCAAGCTCGGGTGGCAAAGATCGGTCATTTCGAACTCCAGTAAATCGACATGCGAGACCGCCTTAAATGCTGGTGCGATGGGGCCAAGGGTCCTCGGGATCTCAGGCGTGTCAGTCCATCCATCCATTCGTTCGTTCGTTGCAAGATTCTTGTCACGTGAAGTCCAAACTAATTCATCATGTTGACATCATATTAGTCATCGCATATGTCCCTCACTACATATATTCATCTATCCTCAAGGACATCGTCCAACAGCCTCAAGCAACCGGTCTTCGAGGTTCTTCATGACCACATGGGCCATCTTCTCCAAGATCAAGACGTCGATGGGCTCACTGTCTTCCCGTGGGTGATTGTCCATGACAAACACTGTCCCCAACACCAATCCCGTCGTGGGAGACCGGATCGGCGCTGCCGCGTAGAATCGGATGCCTGCGAGGTCCGTCACGAGCGGGTTCCGACAAAAGCGCTCGTCGCGCGTCGTGTCCCGGACGACGACGGTCGCGCCGCGCGCCACTGCGTCGTGCGCGCAGAAGCTCACGTCGCGCGGGATTACCTGTTGGCCAAAGCCACGATTGGCCTTGAGCCACTGGCGGTCCCGGTCCAAGAAGCTGACGACGGCGATGGGGCAGTCGAGGGCGTCGCCAACAATGTCACAGACAATGTCAAACACGTCTTCGCGGGGGGAGTCGAGGATGCGAAACCGTCGTAGCTCGGCGAGTCGCGCCTCTTCGAGGGGGATTACTGGGGGACTTGGCCACTCGAAGCCCCAGCTGTGGCTCAAGACACGCGTCGCGGTTGCCGTCACGAGTAGCTGTGTTGACGTGTTCATTGAGGGGATTGGTGGCATGGCGTCGGTGGCAAAGACAGTTGCTGTGACGACTGCAAGGTGCTTCAAGACGTCTTGGTTGACAGTGTGGGGGCGGGGGACCGTGTCGACTAGACACAACAGACCTCTTGGCGTCGCCCCATTCGACAATGACGTCACAGGAATGGTGGTGACAATGTAGTACTGCGTGCCCACGACACTGTCCTTGGCCACAACTGTATTGGGCGGGAGGGTCAGCCAGCCCTCAGTGCACTGAAGGGCGAGGGGGGCTGTGGGGGGCGTGACATAACATTGTTGAAGCCCTGCGTCAAACAGGTGCAAGTACGCCATGGGACAGCCCAGTGCTTTCGCAGCCAAGTTGCAGAGAGCAACGGCCACCTCTTCCTTGTCTGCTGTCTGGGGGTAGGGTTGGGGCTGCTTGGACGTTGCTTGCACTTCGTCCCCCACGCATTGCATTGCCATGGCGGCCAGCTGCAGGAGAATGTCTTCTTGGGTGCACGCGGCACGGGGTACCTTGTCCATGACAAATATTGTGCCGATGGCGAGCCCTGTTTGTGGTGTTCGCAGCGTCGCGCCGGCGTAAAACCGAATACCAAGGTTTCGCGCGAGCGGGTGGTGCCGAAAGCGGCTGTCGAGTTGTGTGTCTAGCACCACCATTGTCGCGAGGCTCAATGTGTGGCCGCAAAAGCTCAGCCGCCGTGGGAAGGCGTCGACGTTGTGCTCAAGCCCCCAAGCGGCTTTGAGCCACACGCGGCTCTCGTCGACGAACGAGACGCCCGCCATGGGACAGCTGAACGCCTGGGCTGCCACATCACAAAGCACATCGAACACCGTGGTCGGCGGGGTATCCAAGATGGCTAGCCGCTTTAAAGCCGCAAGCCGCGCGCGCTCGTTTGGTGGCGTCGGTGGTTTGGGCCATTTTCCATCGACAACCATGTCATCTGTGTCTTCATAGGACTGTGTGCGAGGGTGCGCGGCCTTGGCCGTGGGTTCTGAACCCACAAACGTCTCCTGGTACGACCCGCGAGGATGGTGGCCATGACGTGGCAGGTTCCTGACGCAGGCCAAGCACACTTTGACAGCCTTGGTCCCTGCGATGGGCACGTTGGCTTGATGTGGGACGACGCAAGTGCCACACAAGACTTCGCCGCACTAGGTACACAGAGAGGATGAGAAGACAAGGAGCCGAGTGACAATGGACGGACTACGAGGCAGTGATGCTTGCGGCGGAGGAGGTTGAAGCCGCGGCAGCAGAGGCAGCACACCTTTCGTGCGGTGAAGGGAATCAGCTGGTGCTGGAGGAGCAAGTGGTCGGCTCCGAGAATGGCTGTGGTGCTGGCATGATGACCCGGCATGGCGCACGGAACAAATGTGACCGTGGGTGTTGATGTGCAACACTTTCAGATCGCACGAGATATGCACACTGAACCTCTTTAATATGATATCTCTTCACCAAAGTGTGGGAGCATGCACACGATGTGATGGGTTCTGGTGGACACATCATGCGGGGGAATAGGCATGCTGGCGAAGAGATTTGAGCGTATACTCTCCTGTGAGGTGGAGATCGAACGGGCAGTCGCTTTTTCCGTTCGTATGGTAAGCTTGAGACTGCAAAGATGTCGCGTGATTGAGTTGCTCAAAACTCGTGAGATATAATATTTAGAATCTGAATCTCACAGGACAGTCCGTCCATACGCAAGAGATTTCGAAACGGTTTCGTTCGTGGT
This sequence comes from Aphanomyces stellatus, assembly GCA_009835185.1. Taxonomy (NCBI): domain Eukaryota; phylum Oomycota; class Saprolegniomycetes; order Saprolegniales; family Verrucalvaceae; genus Aphanomyces; species Aphanomyces stellatus. The sequence goes on from VJMH01001158.1 coordinate 9,067, forward strand.
GTGTTCGTTTCACTGCAACTGGTCCAGGTTGATTGTACAAGCTTGCCCCACAAGCTCAGTCAATTCATGGTCACAAAAAGGTTTGACCCTCTAACACAAATGATGTTGGTCGCGTTTGGCTGCCAGTGAATTGCTTTCGCGCAATTTGCACGCAGGATACTCTTTTGACTCATGCCCTTAAGGCAACTTAAAAGTGAGGGTAACTGATTTGTCGTTTAGTCCCGATACAAACTCGAATTATATACGCCCAGGAGAAACTGTGCAGAGACAAACGCTTCTCTCTTGCCAACCATCAAGAGTAAACGACCAACGCCACGGCTCGTTCCCCAAGCGATGCACAGCAACAAAGCTGCCTTTCTAGGTTTTTTCAATCTGGTTCTATAGATGCAGAAAAGTATAGTGTCAGGGGCCGTTGGCGCTGTGCACCTGTATCAGGGAGAGGGCGGTTTTATCAGTGATAAGGTTGGGACGACGTCGTACCACGCAGTCGTCATCAGGAAATTGTTGCCGTTTCGCAACAAATTACTCCGAGTTAGTGGCTGACACGAGGGAAGCCTCGACGGGGATTCGTGTTCCAACCATTCGAGCCATTTGAACGTCAGAGTTGGTTGTTGCTTGCACGCCAAGGTTTGCGGAGGCATGTTCCACCGCATCATAGGAATTCAATTCAACGATAAAAGTGTTTGTACAGGGTGGCTCGACGTATTCCAACTCTCGCCTCACTCTTGACGCATTCTTGACGCATACTTTATTAATCGGGCGTCGTCATCTATCCTTTCTGCAAAGTCCTTAGGCTTCCACGTTGCATCGGCCGCGCGAGCTAATAGCCCACAGATGCCGCCACATCGGTACCGCCCTCCTTCAACGTGTAGCCAAAACGTTGAGGTTGATGTTCCAACTGGGTCTCGTTGACTTCAAGGAGGTGCGGGTCGATTGTACATTACATTAGCAAAGCACGTGTCATCGGCAACCTGTCCTTTGATGTCTCACGCGCCATAGGCAGCGCAAGGGGGCATCCATTCGAGCGCGGAGGCTGCCATTCTCCTCAGTCGGTGTGAGGAAGTCATTTCTTGAAGGCTTCCGGGTCAACGAGCGACCCCATACAGTCGAGACTCCATCTCGGGGCGAGCGACGCATGTGGTGGTCGTTTCGAAGCAGGGACAACTTGTGCTAGTTATTGTCGGCTTCCGACAAGAAATGTGTGGAGAATTTAGGACAACGTGTGGTTGTTCCCATTGAAGTTCTTGGTGGGCAGCGTTGGTAGATTAATGAAGTTAAGCCCTCTCTCTTCTTGTTGCGGTTCCCAGCTTATGCTATCCTCTGTTCCGTTACAACGAGTCGCTTGAGATGGACGCGGCATGCAGACCATAGGCAAAGCGCATGGCCCCCTTGGCCGACTTGAGCCAGCACGTGCCGCCGTTGTAATCGCTCCACACATACACCTGACAACCAGGTGTGGCAGTGCAGTCGTCGCAGCAGTCGTCTGGTTCTCGGCGCGACGTGGACGCAATGTCATTGCCTTCAAAATCAATGTTGTCTTTTTCGACCGTGCATTGGCTGAAAGGCGAAGGTTCGTCCGTGTGGAGAACGGTAATGTTGGCGCCTTCGAAGGTAATGATGCTGGTCAGAGCCGGGGGTGGGGTCCGAGGGGATGGAGTTGACGATGGGGTAGGGGAAGGAGTAGGGGAAGGAGTGCGAGAGGGAATGGGGGAAGGAGTGCGAGAGGGAGTGGGGGAGAGAGTGCGGGACGGAGTAGGGGAAGGCGTTCGTGGGGGGGTGGGGGCGACAGCATCCCTGGGCAATAGGTTCTTGGCGCGCAACGAGTCGACGATTTGTAGGATCTTGACGGCGTAGTTGGAGCCATATGCCTGCGTCGAGGGGCTACAGCCACCGCAGTTGTGCAGACCCACAACAAGGTTGCTATCAGCAGCGAGAACCGGCGAGCCGGACGACCCTCTTTCCGTGTCCAAGTTGTGGCCAAGCCGATCGACGTTGCGGCAAATAGTCGGACGGGTTTCGGTGTAGTTGGTTGTCGTGATCTTGCCGGGGTTGCCATCCTTGACCATTGCAATGCGCTTGGGGAAGCCTCTGGGGTGGCCTATTACATACACCGATTCGCTGAGGGTTGCTGCCACGTCGCGGGCTTGGAGGTAGCCGTAGGCGCGGACGTCCATGCCAGGATTCAAATTGAGCCGAAGCAATGTGTAGTCCAAGGGGATGTCGGTCGCGAGGATGGTCGTGCTGTTGGCAACGTAGCGGCCGGGGTGACTGCCTCTACTCCCAACGGCGTTGCAATTGGGCGTGATTGCGGCGAACTCGACGATCGTCAGGTTGGCGATGGAGTTGTTGGGAACGCAGTGGTTGTTGGTAATGACGTGGCCTTCAGAGCCAAAGAGCCAGCCCGTACACCATGAGTTGTTGACCTTCAAGCGGGCGACGGGTAGACCCGTGCGAATCTTGGCCGGCTCAGACACATTGTAGCACAAAAAGTTCTGGGACTCGTCAACGTTGCAAATGCTTTCAGTGAAATCGTCCGAGTCGAATGGCTCTTGGGCAGTGGACAGCACAAAGAGGCCAAGGCAGAGAGCCAAGGCGGCGGATTTGGTCACACCGAATAGCATCCTTTTTGTGATCAGGTGTTGGGGTACTCTTTCTAAAGTAGAAACAAAAGTGACGGACTGTTCAATATCGATCTGCTCTACGATTGCTTGGGTGCCGCACGCTTTGGGTGCCACTTCTCGCGTTTCTGATTCAAAATTGAGAGGGGACAGACCCCGGGACTATCTACGCCTCTGGCGCTGACTGCACATCGATTGTGCCCTCGCAACAGGTCGAAAATCAGCGCAAGCAATGGCCTGCAAGCGACGACAGCTAATGCACCCACATTGTGGCCCCCGCTTACATTTTTTTGCTGGCGCTTGCTTGGTGAGCAACTGAAGTGAGCCAATGTCTTTGCATATAGAGGACATTTCATACTTCATTGAGCCAGCAGGCGGCACTGGCGCGAGCCACCTCCAGACGAGGCTCGATCAACTCGTTTAACCAAAGCTCATTTCCCTACCCACGGTAGCATTTTTGGTCGAAGCGTTGCGGCGATGAATCGCATCTCAGTTTGTCGTACCTGCTTTCGCCAAAAATCAGATTGAGCTTCAGTCTGATAATTTCGAATCAGAAACTTGCCAACACGAACAAGTGGACGGATAATGATGGATCTCGGAGATTGCAACGAGGCGGGTCCACAAAACCAAGACACAGGGAGGCGACTCAAAATATTTCGTCAGATTGCACACCTGCACAACGATGTCCCGTCAATGGACTATTTGCCCACAACGTACGTATATCGATGATCGAGCGCCAAAATTAATACTTGTGGACGACCACACTAGGCATTATTGAAGTCGTGTTTGTGCCTGGGGGCAATTTCCGGAGCAACCGCTACGAAATGGCGAAGGGGCAATTGTTTGCAGGACAGAAGGGTCCGATGAACGATGTTGTGGAATAACACGACCATTCCATCATTGCCAGCGTCGATACGTCGACGTGTCTTCGACTTTTCATATTTTACGAATTCAGTCGTCGCTGCGGCGAGTAGTGCGACGATGCTATGTTTTTAAATCTCCAAGTTTGAGCCCAATCGACGATCATCTGTTCTCATTTCAACTGGCAAGGTAAGGTGCGCCGATCGTGTCATCGCGAGCGAGCGACTGACCTCCTCAGCATGAGCCGCTGCTAAAACCAAGGAGCATACAGCCAGTGCTGGCGCAATCCGTTGTGCAATGATGGATCAAAGAGGTGGCGAGACCACAATACCAGTCACCTCTGTGTAGACTCCAAGCGAGGTGCCGTCGAGTATGGTTTCAACTCCAATGGCGAAATATTGTAACTTGTCACCTTCGTGCACACCCAGAACCTCCTGCCCAACGATGCAGCGATTCAGACAAGCCTCCATCCAAGTTGTAGCCAAGGCTGGCCTACTGCTTTCCCAATTGTGCAGCACATCCCAGCGGCGCCCACAGGTGTGTTTTTTGTTTGTCGGACATACTTGTGACCTTCCAAGGGTGTTGTCCTTGGTGAGCGCGATGCACTTTGCCGAAGTAGTGGCCACTAACATACGCATCCTCTTGAAGATTACTTCCATACTTGGCCAAGTTGAATGCGCATAAAGTCAACGTGACCTGTTGCTGCAACACGCGTTGAAACTTTCAATGTTCTCCGTCGTCTTTTCGAACACATCTGCAGGAGTTCGGTGACAAGCATCGGCACAAAGGCACGAACACAATTCTGGCCCAGAGTCTGGGCGATTTACAAAGTAACTTGTCATCCGTTGTTCAAGTGCGTTTGGAAAAACTTCCACGCCTAGTGCAATCCTTTACATTGCTTCCACACGATCAAATCATCAAGAATCATTCTCGTCCGATGGAAAGTCGCCTCCGACATCGATTGGGCCATCGTTCGTTGGTTCGTCATCTGATGGTTCGTCGTCACTGGGGGCATCATCGCTCGGACTGTCAGTCACAGGATTGTCCGAGGGCACCTCAACCGCCACGACGGCATCTCGGGGAAGCAGGCCACGGCTGCCCAAGAAATCGACAATCTGACTCATCTTGACGGCCGAGTTCAAGTTGACATTCTCCACGCGACAGCCACCGCAATTGTGCAGACCCACGACGAGGTTGTCGGCATACGTGAGCACGGGCGAGCCGGACGAGCCAGCGTCCGTGTCCAATCGATGGGCTAGTCGATCGACAATATTGCACTCGCCGCCACCCGACGGTGTAAAGCTCGTGTCCAAGAGTCGGCCTGGTGATCCGTCGTCGTCGACGTACGCAATGTGGCACGGTCGGCCACTCGGATGACCAATCGCATAGACAGTCTCGTTGACCATGGCTTCCGTAGACCGTGTCTGGAGGTACCCGAACGACGCCAAGTCGACGCCCGCGTTGACGTTGTCGAGCTTGACGAGGGCAAAGTCTAGCTGCGGATCATTGATGACTAGTGTCGCGCCCGTGGCCGCAACGACGCCTGGAAATCCGCCTTGGAAGCTGTGGTCGTAGCACCACTCTGTCTCGGATTTGAACTCGACGCGCATCTTGGCGGCGTCGGCGGCCGACTTGACGCAGTGGTGGTTGGTCATCAAGTGGCCTTCCGAGCCAAAGAGCCATCCTGTGCAGTAGAGGCGGTCGATCTTGAGGCGCGCGACGGCTTTGGATTTGGCGTACTTGGCCGTGTCGGTCGTTTCGAAGCAGCGGCAGCTCTTCGAGTCGTCTGAGCTGCAGATGGATTCCAGTTGCCCAGAGTCGTCGTCGGCGGTGGTGTTGTCAGTGGCGTGCGCGAGGGCGACAAGGCCGAGGAGTGCCACCAAGGTCGATACTCGAGAGACCATGGTGGTGGACGGTAAAATTTCAAATGATTTCATCCTCGGTCGTCTGATCCAAACATTACGCAACACGCAAAGTTGTTGCAGATGGTTGAGGCTGCGCACCCACTGGAAAATTGATTGACAACACGAGCTTTGGTCCTTGATGACTGCATGTTGTGTGCAAGGTCCAGTACTTCTACGCTGTACAAAGCACAACGTGTTTATCGACAGAATGTCTGGAATTTCCCGCAGTTGTGTTTGCCTGTTTCATCATTCGCTGCCCTCGTGCGCCGCAATGCTCTGGCTGCCTCTGCTGTTCAAAGCTGCAAGCATGTGCTGGGGTATAGAGTGTAACTTCTGAGTTGGGCATGTAATGTGGGAACCAACTCGTTCGATTCATGCAACCAAACTATCAAGCCCTGGATTTGTTTTGCGAAATCAACGTCTCAACGCTCCATTGACGTTTGTTGGTGCGTCCAACCTCATAAAAACTCGCGGTGAAACCCGTTATACATTCACCAACTAAAAGTTGAACGAGCGAGACTTGTGGCTATCAACACGACATATAATCTCTACGCCGACGCCGAGAAGACTCCATTGCCGGCCTTCGTTTCACCCTTGGCGCTCTTCAAGTAGCACGTGCCATGTGCAAACGAAAACGCCTTGCAGGTGGCGTACCCGCGGCAAATGGCGCAACAGTCTTCGGCAGCCTCGGCCTGCACCGCGGCCACGTCATGGCCAACGTAGTCGACGTTGGCCTCGACCGCCGCGCACTTGTAAACGCGACCGGAGTGCACATTCGCATTGCGCGTCGCGCCCGCGCGCTTTCCCTTAAGGTAGCACACACCGTTGGCCCAGCTGTAGGCATGGCAGGCGTCGTTGGCCTTGCAGGTGTCGCAGCAGCTCTCGAGCGAACCCCGGGCCTCGGCAACGTCTTCGCCCGCGTAGTCGGTCTCCTTTTCAACCGCACTGCACGACGACGAGTCGCCACTGGAAATGGACGCGGCCCGAGCACCAAAGGCAAAGCGTTTGGCCCCCTTGGCCGACTTGAGCCAGCACATACCGCCGTTAAAGGCGCTCCACACATACACCTTGCAACCAGGTGTGGCGGCACAATCGGCGCAGCAATCGCCCGACGCGGGGCGCGCCGTCGATGCTATGTCGTTGCCTTCAAAGTCAAAGTTGTCGGCTTCGGGCGTGCACTGGCCAGGTTGGTTGTCCTTGTGGAGGACGGCGGCCTTGGCGCCACGCACAGTCGATTTCGTGCCTTGGTGGGACTTGAGCCAGCAGGTGCCGCCGTTGAAATTCGACCAGACAAAGAGTTTGCAGCCAGAGGTCGACTCGCAGTCGGCGCAGCAGTCGCTGGCCGACGTGCGTTGGGTCGACGCGACGTCAAAACCAGCATAGTCGACGTTGTCTTCGATGGCGGAGCATTTAGTCGGGGCCACAGTGGTCGTCGTCGTCGCAGGGGGGCGGACGGCGCCGGCCACAGCATCCTTGGGCAAGAGGTTCTTGCCACGCAACGAGTCGACAACTTGCGTGATCTTGACGGCGTAGTTGGACCCATATTCCTGCGTCCCTTGGCGGCAGCCGCCGCAGTTGTGCAGCCCCAAGACGAGGTTGCTGCCAGCGGCGAGGAGCGGCGCGCCCGACGACCCGCCTTCCGTGTCCAAGTTGTGGCCAAGGCGGTCGATGCTGTGGCACTGCGTCGGGCGGGGTTCAGTGTAGCTCGTCGTGGTGATGCGACCGGGGGCGTTGTTGTCCTTGACCATGGCAATGCGCTTGGGGAACCCGCCTGCGTGGCTAATCACGTACGCGTTTTCATTGAGTGTCGCTGCCGCTTCGCGAGCCTGGAGGTACCCGTAGGCACTGAGGTCCATGCCAGCGTTCAAGTTGAGCTGCAGCAACGCGTAGTCGAGGTTGACGTCGTTTGCGAGCAGCTTGGTGCTGTTGGCGACGTGGCGGCCGGGGTGGCTGCCCTTCCGTCCAATGTCGTCGCAGCCGGGCGTGATCGAGTCAAACTCGACGATCGTGATGGCGGCGACGTCGTCGTTGGGGACGCAGTGGTTGTTGGTGATGATGTGGCCTTCCGAGCCAAAGAGCCAGCCCGTGCACCATTGCGACCCGACCTTCAAGCGGGCGACAGCGGCGGCCGTGCGAATCTTCATGGGTTCGGACGCCTTGTAGCACACAAAGTTCTTTGAGTCGTCTTCGTTGCAAATGCTTTCAGTGTCGCCGTCCGAGTCGAAGAACGGGTCCTGGGCAGACGAGAGCGCGAGGAGGCTGAGGCAGACAGCCAAGATGGCGGATTTGGTCACGGAGAATACCATCCTTCTTCAGGTGGTCGGTACTGTTGCTGAGGCAAGTCAAAGCAAGAGTGAACGACGTGGGCTTGCGGAGTTGGTGCTTGGGTGCAGGGTGCCTTGCGACACGATCGCGACAAGTGCGACATGTTGACGTTGCAGATTGTTTTGACTTGATCTTCCCTTGGTATTTCGAGCAAAGGCAGACGGATGGTTGACCCACTTGATATTTGTATGGGAAAGGCCAACGGCCACGTTTGCCAAGGCTATTTTGAGTGCTTTTGTTACCCATGATTTCCACCTTGAGAGGACGTAGTGCTGCCGGCCCTGGACTCCAACCCATCATCGGGGCAAGACGATCAACCTTGCCAAGGACGAGATGCACCATGGAGCGTCCAGCGCAGCAATGACACATGTCCAACGACCTCCCCACGTTCTACAAGTCAAGACAGGCGCTGCCGCATCACAACAACGATGAATGGTGATTTGACAACCAAGCTGAAATTTTCAAATACACCATACACGACTGGTCTCCAAACAGAAGATGAATATGGGGACGATTGATTTGGAATTCGAGAGATGCGAGTGATGGCCAGCCTTTCTCGGCGACGGAGGGCTGCGAGGCGAGGTTTAGATGCGCATGCCCCATCGTCGGACGTCATGGTTGCGACTGACGGCGATGATTGACAAAGGGCATCTGCGCGAGAGGCGCGGGAGAGGAAGGTGGATAGAAATTGGCGACATTGAAGCAAGCAGACAAATCAATCGAATGCACCAGAAAGCCAGTGCTGTTCGACGCAGACTCAACCACGCGACGATGCGACAAAAAAGTCAAACAATCCAGTGAAAGCGTTCGCGCCGTCATCGGGCAGCTGGAGCGGCTAAAAATTCTCGTGTATATATATTTCAATCGTAGAATCTAGTGCCGTCATTTGTACTACGTAGTAACAAGTACTGTGGCTCGTTCTGTGGCTGAACAAACGTTGTGTCACAAGGACGCCGAGACGACGCCGATGCTGGTGCGGGGATCGTTGCCCTTTTCGCTCTTCAAGTAGCACACACCATTCGCAAACGAGAATGCCTTGCAACCCGAGTAGCTACGGCACACAGCGCAGCAGTCTTCGGCGGCAACAGCAGAGACACCAGTGAGGTCATTGCCAAAGAAGTCAGTGTTTTGTTGCAACGCAGTGCACTTGTATACACGACCCGAGTAAACCTCCGAGCTCGTCAAGGTCGCGTTGCGGCGCCCCTTGAGGTAGCACACGCCGTTGTGCCAACTGTAGGCATTGCACTGGTCGTTTTGCTGGCACGCGTCGCAGCAAGATTCGAGCGAGCCCGCAGCACTGCCAATATCTTCACCAGTGTAATCGATTTGCTTGTCCACGTGGGAGCACGTCGAGAGAGTGACGTTGCCGCCGATCGAACCAGCGCGGGCGCCAGCAGAAGCCGCCGCGCCACTCTTGGCCGATTTGAGCCAGCAGGTGCCACCGTTGTAGGAGTTCCAGACATAGTACTTGCAGCCAGGGACGATCTTGCAGTCGTCGCAGCAATTGTCAAACTGACGGTTGGAAGTCGAAGCAATGTCGTTACCGGGGTAGTCCACGTTGGGTTCGTCAGCG